>PVLC010002759.1:0-13165 GCA_004027655.1 Graphiurus murinus
AAACAGACCCACAGACTTACAGTCAACTGATTTTTGACAAAGGAGCCAAAAATATACACTGGAAAAAGGATAGCCTCTTTAACAAATGGTGTTGGCAAAACTGGTTAGCCATATGCAGGAAACTGGAAATAAACCCCACTTTCTCACCCTGCACAAGAGTCAACTCAAGGTGGATCAAGGACCTGGAAGTCAGACCAGATACCTTGCAGCTACTTGAAGAGGGCATACGACCAACACTTGAACACATAGGCACAGGTAAAAACTTTCTCAACAGGACCCCAAAAGCACAAGCAACCCTTTGCCCATTTCTTGATTGGTGTCTTTCTGATTATTTTCTTAGCTCTGAGTTTCTTGAGTTATCTGTATATTCTAGATATTAGTCCTCTATGAGAGGAGTAGCTGACAAAAATTTTCTTCTACTATGTGGGCTCTCTGTTGAGGTTCTTGATAGTTTCTTTTGTTGTACAGAAGCCCTTCAGTTTAAAGCAACCCCCTGTATTAATCTTCCTTTGAGTTGCTTGTGCCATTGGGGTCTTGTTGAGAAAGATTTTGCCTTTGCCTATATGTTGAAGTGATGTGCCTATGCCCTCTTCAAGTAGCTGCAAGATCTCTGGCCTGACTTCCACATCTTTGGTCCATCTTGAATTAATTATTTTTCAGGGTGAGAAAATGGGGTTTATTTCCATTTTCCTGCCTATGGTTAACCAGTTTTGCCAACACCATTTGTTGAAGAGGTTACCTTTTTTTATAATGTATATTTTTGGCTCCTTTGTCAAAAGTCAACTGACTTTAAGTGTGTGGATTTGTTTCTGAGTCTTCTATTCTGCTCCATTGGTCTGTTTTTTGTGCCAATATCATGCTGCTTTTATTACTGTGGCTTTGTAGTATAGTTTGAAATCAGGTATTGTGATGCCTCCTGCATGATTCCTGTTGCTAAGAACTACTTTGTCTATTCTGGGCTCTTCGTTGTTCCAAAAGAATTTAAGGACTGATTTGTCTATGTCTCTGAGGGGAGACTTTGGTAATTTAATGGGTATCACATTGAATCTATAGATCACTTTTGGGAAAATTACCATTTTAATGATATTTGTTCTGCCTGTCCAAGATAATGGAAGATTTTTCCACCTTCTAAGGTCTTCTTCTATTTCTTTTTTTCATTTTTTTAATAGTTTTCCTTGTAGAGATCCTTTATCTCCTTGGTTAGGTTTATTTCTAAGTATTTTATTTTTGAGGGGTGCTATTATAAGTGGAATTGTTTTCTGGATTTTATTTTCAGTGGACTTATGGTTGGCATACAGGAAACTCTCTGATAAGATTTATTTTGTATCCAGACAATTTTCTGAATTTGTTGATCAATTCTGTAAGATTTTTGGTTAACTTTGTTGGGTCTTCTAAGTATAGTATCATGTCATCTGCAAAAAGGAATAGTATACTCCAACAAAATTGTAAATCTAGAAGAAATTGTCAAATTTCTGGATGCATATAAACTTCCTAAATTGAGTCAATAAGATATAAAAAACTTAAACAGACAAATAGCAATCAAAAAGATAGAAACAGCAATAAAGAGTTTAACATCAAACAAAAGCCCAGGGCCAGATGATTTTCAAAGTGAATTTTATAAAACATTTATAGAAGAGCTAATCCCAATATTCCACAAACTATTCCATGAAATATAAAGAAACAGGACTCTCCCAAGTACATTCTATGAAGCCAACATCACATTAATACCAAAGCCAAATAAAGACAGTTCAAGAAAAGAAAACTATAGGCCTGTATTGCTGCTGAACTTAGATGCAAAACTGCTAAACAAAATACTAGCAATGCGCATTCAAAACCACATCAAGAAAATTATGTTATGACCAGGTCAAATTCATTCCAGGGATACAAGGCTGGTTCAACATATGGAAAATAATCCATGTAATTCACCACATAAATAAAATCAAAGACAAAAATCACATGATAATTTCAATTGATGCTGAAAAAGCATCTGATAAAATCCAACACCCATTAATGATAAAAGCACTGCAGGGAATCGGAATAGAAGGAACATACCTCAACATCAAAAAGGCAATATGCAAGAGGCCTGCAGTCAACATCATATTAAACAGGGAAAAAACTACAAGAATTCCCACTAAAAACAGGAAGAAGGAAAGGATGTCCATTATCACCATTTCTGTTCAATACAGAACTTGAGATTATAGCCAGAGCCATAAGGGAAGAGAAGGAAATCAAAGGCATACAAATAGGAAAAGAAGAAATAAAATTATCCTTTTTTGCAGATGACATAATACTATACTTAGAAGACCCAAAACTCCACCAAAAGGCTTATAGAACTGATCAACAAATTCAGAAATTTGTCCAGATACAAAATTAATCTTAAAAATCAAAAGCTTTCTTTATGCCAACTATAAATCTGCTGAAAAAGATGTCCAGAAAACAATTCCACTTACAATATCACCCCAAAAAATTTAGGAATAAATCTAACCAAGGAGGTAAAAGACCTCTATAAGAAAAATTATAAAAAGTTGAAAAAAGAAATAGAAGAAGACCTTAGAAGGTGGAAAGATCTTCCATGCTCTTGGACAGGCAGAACAAATATCATCAAAATGGTCATTCTCCCAAAAGTGATCTACAGATTCAATGGGATACTCATTAAACTACCAAGATCACTCCACACAGACATAGAAAAATCAGTACTTAAATTCATTTGGAACAACAAAGAGCTCAGAATAGCTAAAGTAATTCTTAGCAACAAGAACCATGCAGTAGGCATCACAATACCTGACTTTAAATTATACTCCAAATCCACAGTAACAAACAGACACATAGACCAATGGGAAAAAATAGAAGACTCAGAAATAAACCCACACATTTACAGTCAATTGATTTTTGACAAAGGAGTAAAAAACATACCCTTGAAAAAAGACAGCCTCTTCAACATGGTGTTGGAAAAACTGGTTAACCATATGCAGAAAAATGGAAATTAACTCCACTTCCTCACCCTACACAAGAGTCAATTCAAGATGGATCAAAGACCTGGAAGTCAGGCCAAAAAACTTGCAGCTACTTGAAGAGAACATAGGTCAAACACTTTAACACATAGGCACAGGTAAAAATTTTCTCAATGTCACACCCAAAGGCACAAGCAATTCAACAGATGATCAATACGTGGGATTGCATTAAACCTAAAAGCTTCTGTGCAGCAAAGGAAGCTATAAAGAACCTCAACAGAGAGTCCACATAATGGGAGAAAAAATTTGCAATTACTCCTCCGATAGAGGACTAATATCTAGAATATATAGAGAACTCAAGAAACTCACAGCTAAGAAAACAAATAATACATTAAAAATGGGCAAGTGATCTAAATAGACACTTCACAAAAGAAGAAATATAAATGGCCAATAAATGTATGAGGAAATGTTCAACATCATTACCATTCAGAGAGATGCAAATCAGAACTACTCTGAGATTTCACCTAACCTCAATTAGAATGGCAATCATCAAAACACAAACAACAACAAATGCTGGCTAGGGTGTGGAGAAGGGGGAACTCAGTACATTGTTAAGTGGATTTTCAGATTAGTGTAACCACTTTCAAAAACAGTATGAAGGATCCTCAGACAAATGGGAATGAACCTACCATATGATCCAGCAATACCACTTCTGAGTATCTACCCAAAAGAATGGAAACCAAACTACCAGACCAATGTGTATGTATCTATGTTTATAGTCACACAATTCACAATTGCCAAACTATGTAACCAGCCAAGATGTCCATCAATAGATGAATAGATTACAAAACAATGGGATATGTCCACAATGGAATTTTACTCAGCCATAAAGAACAAAGTCATGTTGTCTGTCAGTTTTATTCTAGGTTGGGCATAGTACCTATGCACTTGAAATGAATGTGTATTATGCTCATTTGTTGTTGAGTGTTTTATAAACCCCATCATAAACAGTTGGTAAAGACACTGTCCTGTTTTTCTGCCTCGTGTATTGAAGTTTACAACCATCCAATTTCAACTGTACACATGTAGATTTTCCTTCTTGTTCTATCAGTCTTTGCTTTATGTAGTTTTTAAATATGTTTCCGTACATAAACACCTTTAGTCAATGCACTGCTTCTATTAGCATTCTCAGCACTGTGACCCCAATAGTGGACACACACAAAACTTAGAAAAAAAAAGATTTTATTTGCTTACAAATCTGGAGAGATTCAGAGGTCATAGTTCATTTGGAGATAACCTTCTGCCTTAGCTGCAGTTCCTCATAGTGTCTTGGAAGAAAGGAGAGAGACCAAGGGGAAGAAGCAAGGGACATATGTCTCATGGCCATACCTCCAGGGACACCTCTCCATCCCACCTCCAATTTGGCTGTCTTGTCCACCATGCGAGGTTTGGGAGACATACATCCAAACCAATAGCCTTCTTTGAATTAGTGTGCTGTTATATATTATGCCATTTATTTTTTTATTCCACCTACAATCGTTTTATTTGAAATATTATATGTTTTCAGAGTTGCTTCATATGTTTGCTTCAGTGATCACAATGCATATTCTTAGTTTTACAGTATAGAATTAGACTGTGAAATTAATTGGAATTCATATTTAGCATTTGTAGTGACTAAAGGAAAAATACCACCATATTATTCCCTTTTTCTTCCCTTCTTTTGGTTGTGGATCTTGTAACATATATATATGTTTTATATATATATATATATATATATATATATATATATATATATATATATCTTCATATGTTGAAACTACATTAGGCAATGTTTAAATTATTCCTTTCCTTTCAATAATTGTACTCATGCTAAAGAACTTAAACAAGAAAAGTCTATGTATGCAGAGGCTTACTGTTTTTTCAAGTATCTTTTGATGCATTTCATTTTATTTTAATCAAGTCAGACTCAAAGATATTTTTCAAAAAATTATAAGGATTTGGGGACTTCATGATATCCTTAATTTGCAGTTTTTTTTATTTTTTAGGTATTTATTTATTTATTTATTTATTTATTTATTTATTTATTTATTTATTTATTTTTGTGGTACTGGGGATTGAACTCAGGGGCATTTTATCTCTGAGCTATACCCCCAGCCCTATTTTTTACTAAGTTAAGGAGTGCCTCACTAGGTAGCTGAGGCTGGCCGCGAACCCAGATCCTCCAGTCTCAGCCTCCCAAATGCTGGAATTACAAGTGTGCACCAACACGCCCGGCTTGCAGTTTTTTTATTCTGAACATTTTTGAATTTTACTTGTTCTATGTATGTCTGTGAATTCTAGAATTCATATAATTAATATAAACCTAGAATTAATTTTCACATTTAGCATAAGTTAAAGATCAATTTTACCTTTATTTGTATCCAAATATTTTAGAAAAATGATTGACTCATCTTTCCCAACTGTTCTAAATGTGTCACTTTCATCATATATCAGTATCCTATAGAATGATTCATTCAAGTATTTTTTCTTTGTCTATTGATCAAAACATTTTTTAACTCCATGGTAAAATTATTATTACATTTATATAATCAATCCTGGTATTAAATGAAAAGTCTCCCAACTTACTGAAATGTACTTTTAGTTCTTATTCTTCATATTTACTGAGGATTATATTAAAATTTATTTTAATAACTTAAAAATTTTGGTAAAATTTCAGTGAATTTACAGATTAATTTTAAGTGAATCTAAATTATTGTCTCTCTGTAGCTAATAAAATGATATAAATCTTCATTTATATTTTGTGACTCTCAATACTTTATTTTTTGTGTAAAAATAATGCATATATTAGTATTTTCGTAGCAATTGTAAAAAATATATATTATATCTTGCTACATTTTCCAATAATTTTTCTTATATATACAAATAAATATGACTTTTCTATATAATGCCATAGCTAAATCTTATCAAATATACTCATTTTTTTCTGAAAAAAATCTCATTTTTTTTCAATAAAATTATAATAAATAACAAAGGACTTTTTGCTCAGGATATGCCAAGTCTTATAATCATAGGGATATTTACAATTATCTCACTTGCACCCAAACCTCACAGGATGATATGAGATGTCTACAAGGATGATAAGAATACATTGGGTTTATGCCACAGTTTCAGAATGCAGAGTGTGGGCCAAGTCCTTCTGGGCCTTCTGCTCCCATGGAGTGAGCAGGTATAAGATAATCATGCAGTAGTTACTTTGACCTTCTTATTTGCCTTCGTAACCAGCTAGAATAAATTCCTGTCAGTAATTAGGAAACCCTTGTATCCTGTTATATTCAGAAAAACATGTAGGGACACTATGAAAATAGGTGAATTATCTTCTTTAACATATATAAACTGGACTGCATATAATGACAATGATATTTGATATTTTTACTAATATGTTGCTCAGATTTTTGCAACACTGATTATAAGAATAGCTTCTCATTTCAGTTTTTAAATGATTTTTCATATGACATAGGTAAAAAATTAAATGAGCTTATTATTATCATAAATTGAGTTGAATTTTTATTTTACCTATTTCTATTTCCTGGCCCAAGTGACATAAAATTGGAAAAAACACACACACACACACACACACACACACACACACACACACACACACACACGCATACATACCTATATGTTTATATTATGGGAATTGAATCCAGGGCACTCTAACTCTGAACTACACATCCTGTCCTATATTATTTTTTTCATTTTTTATTAACAGAGACTTGCTAAGTTACCCCATGCTGGCCAAAAAACTATGATTCTCCTGTCTTAACCTACCAAGTACTGGAATTACAGGTGAGTGTCACTGTCACCATGCCTGGCTTAGAGTATATTCATTTCTGAAAAATTTGGTATGTGTAAGTAATCAGTTATTTCTTAAGGAAAGATATTTAACTGCTTATTAAAATTCTACATCAGTTTTTCTTTCTTTTTTCTATCTGTAAATTTATTATATCTAATATAGATTAATTATAAATAATGTTTGTTAAGAAATCTTCATCCTGTTCTTTGTTTAACAATACTATTTGGAAGGCATAATATATATTCACAAGTATGGAAAAGCATGAATTTATAATATAGCAAATATTTTACAAGTTTATAATTTTTGACAGATTAGCTCACCTAACCAAAGCTTGCATACATTATCTGCATTATTTAGAGAATAACTTTATGAGAGATTTCATTCAGTTGGATTAAATAAGGAAACTTAATATTTCTGTTATATGAAAATTGAATTTACTAGAAAATATGAGAATAATGTTATTGTAGCTTTTAGGTTTCACTATTCACAAAGAGGTAGAATGCTGCTTCCTTCCTTCCTTCCTTCCTTCCTTCCTTCCTTCCTTCCTTCCTTCCTTCCTTCCTTCCTTCCTTCCTTCCTATTCTATTAAAGGTATATGCTAGGACTATTTCTGACATTTCAGAGGTATATTGGAATATGTTGCAGCTGTTTCACTCCTTGATTACCTTGTGGGTTTCTGTAGTAGCTTAACTTGAATAGCTAAAAATAAAATGAAAAGAAAAAAAAGACTTCATTCTATTCTTCTGGGGCTTAAAATTCCCCATTTAATAATACTTTGAATGAATAATGACCTATACCTAGGTTGAATTTATGTAAATATTTATAATACCAACTGGAAGAGAATATCAATGTCAATTAAAAATCAGAAAATTGATGAGATTATTAAACTTTTCTAGATATATAGATATTTTTCTCTACATACTTATAAAGCATTTTCCAAATTATAAAGTCTCCTAGAGTTCCAATCAGCATAAGATTGATGGAAAATACTCCTAATAGCTTCCATGATGTTTACTGTGAAAGGTAAATTCCCTAGAAAGCTCTGTTTTCATGTTTTTCTGGTATTTTTTGTTTGTTTGTTTGTTTTTAATAGCACCCCCCCCCCCCCACACACACACACACACAGAGTCCATGGAGAAAGAACAACATTAGAGTAAATTTGAAAAGTATCCAAAGCATGAACCAGGCATGGTGGCACATGCTGGTAATCCAGTTGAAACAGGAGGCTCACAGGTTCAGTAACAGCCTCAACAACTCAATGAGACTCTCAGCAACCTAGCAAGACCCTGTTTCAAAGCAAAAATTAAAAAAGGGCTGGGGGTGTAGCTCAGAGGTAGAATGCCCCTGGGTTCGATACCCAGTACCACCACCAACAACACCCACAAAAAAAAAAAAAAAAAAAAAATCACAATAATAGATTCCCTAGCTTATTCACTTAGACCTCACAAAACACATTGTAAATATATACTACACCCTGATAGCTTTCTCAAAATTATCAAAACTGTTTTAGGGTTGTACTAGTTAAAGACAGTCCTCTGTTTATATATTCAGATGTGCTGCTAAGGTTGCATACTAATTTCTTTTCATGACAACTTTCCCAAAAGGTTACCTGGTTGCACAGCTTGGCATCATTATACCTACAATGCCAAGGAAGAAATGGTGTCAAGGGAGTAACAGCCCAGCACAGGTTAGGGAGAATACAGAAGCAGGTGATGGCAATCAGGTCAGGAACAGTAAAGGGAGCACTACAACATTTAGTGTGAAAAGTGCCTCATACCAGCTTCCCCAACTAGAGAAAACCATGATCTCAGCCAGATCTGGACTTGTCTCAAAATATCTGTCTCTCTGAGTTAAAACAGCACCAAAACCTTAAAAAGTGTAGATTTTTATAAACAAATATGTTGACACTTCAAAAATTGTCATTTTACAGATGACTTTTAATTTTATGTCTAAAAAAGATTTTAAAATATCTTTTCCTCCAAACTTGTTGAAATTTGTTTTATTGTCTAAACTATGTTTTTGTGTATGGGCGGTACTGGGGATAGAAACCAAACCGGGGGCATTCTACCTCTGAGCTACACCCCCAGCTGAATTTATTTATTTATTTAATTGAAACAAGTTCTCACTAAGTTGTTGAGGGTTTCACTAAGCTGAGACTGGTCTCTAACTTGTGATCCTCCTGTCTCAAACTCCCAAGTACTGGGATTACAGGTGTGCACCACCAAACCCAGCTTGTGGCTAGCAATTAAAATATTCTACATATGCTGGCAAAGGATATGAATTTTCTAACTGCTCAATAGAATATATATAACCATTAGAACAAATCATTAATTGAATGGACCAAATCTGTTATATTTTCTGGCTTTTACTTATAAATCTTATACTGTGAGGTAATAAGTGAAAATAACACAAGTTTCTTTTGAAGGCATCTCAAATTTTATCTCCATATATTTTTAAACAACTAGTATAACTATATGCATTTATAATTTTGCATACTATATTATAATATATTGTGCTGATTTTCTCCTTTTTGTTTCATCATTTTTATTTTATATAATATATGCAAAAAAGAAGTATAATTCTTAAAATGTGGAGTAAGGATATTATCATTTCCATTTGCTTAGTAGTAGTTGAACTTTTTATGCTTCCTATTTTAATTTTATAAATTGATCAAATGGCCAACTAATTAAATTAATTGGCATATGTTATTGTATATTCCCATTTTAAAGCAATTATTGTCAGGGTATACCATGGTAATAATTCATGTATTGATTCTTTTTATACTTTATTGGTGCATTGTAATTATACTTAATAGTGAGATTCAACATGATAAAATGTGTATGACACATCACTTTGGCAGGTTTCCCTCTGCATTCCACCCTACTCCCCTCTCCTCCTCCACATATATGTTAATGAGATTGGTAGTGAAACTTTCATATATGGACATAGTATTATTTGAACTATTTCCTTGCTCAATGTTTGTTTTCTCCTCCCCACCTCCTCCTCTAATCCCTTTCCACTATTCTATCTGTCTCTCTCCTGATTTATCTGAAGTCCCTTTTGTTTATCATTTTCTTTCTAGCTACCACTTATGAGAGAAAACATATGACACTTGACTTTCCTGGACTGGCTTAATCCATTTGGCATAATATTCTCTAGTTCTATGCATTTTCTGAAGATGACATAATTTTCTTCTTTGTGGTTGAATAAAAATCTATTGAGTGTATATGCCACATTTTCCTTATCAATTTTTTTATTGACTTCTTGTTTATATTCTGGGTTCTGGATATATATCTATCCAACAAAATATACCTCATCTATTCATTTAAGAATCTTGCATTCTTTTGAGAGCCAGGCACAGTGGCACTCACCAGTAATTCCAGTATTTAGTAGACTGAGACAGGAAGATTGAAAGTTTAAGACCTGTCTCAGCAACTTAGTAAGACGTTGTTTCAAAATAAATAATAATAAGGGCTTTGGGTATAGCTCAAAGACAGAGCGCCAGGTGTAATCCCTAGTACCACACACACAATCTATTTTGGAATAACATACTACTTTTTAAAACATTATAAGTGACTTTGAAAGAAATATATCAATGGAGTTGAAGGAATGCAAGATAAGAGCATTTAGCACTTTCACTGTATTATAAAGGATTTTAAGGAAAGGCTCCATTAATAAGGTAATACTTGGCAAATAACATGAGGAAGAGGTTGAGTAAATCATTCAATCATCTGGACAATAAGCTTTCTTTGTTGAGGAAGACTAAGTGCAGAGCAGTGAGGGTGCGGAAAGTTTGGTGAATTTAAGGAGCAGTAAGAAGTTGGGCATGATGACACACCTGTAGTTCTGCTATTGGGGGCACTGAAATTAGAGGATCACTTGAGCCCAACTGGCCTTGGAAATAATGGTGAGACCCATTAAAAAGGAGAACAGCATAGCTTAGCTGAAATAGAGGAGTGGTTGGAAGAATAGTTCAGAAACACAGTGAGGGGCCAGATGTTGAGAGCAGCTTAAGCCATTGTAAAGCTTTATACTAAAAATAAATAAATTAATAAATAAATAAATTAATTAATTAATTCTGGTTTGAATGACAAAATTTAGTTTCCTGATGTATATTAGTTTCCTAGGACTACATTTCTTTCTATTTAGGAGGAGGTCAGGAGTCTTAAATTATAGTGGGTAGGTTGGTTCCTGCAGGAGCACACTCCCCTTCTACCTTCTGGTTGTGGCTATGAATCCTCAGTGCTTTATTGCCTCTCCCAGCTTCTGGTTGGCACAGGAGAGCTTTGCTTTGTCACAGCATAACTCCAATCCCTGCTTCCCTTAGTCTTCTCTGTGTGAATTCTTCTGCATGTTCTCTTCTTCTTATAATAATAATAGGAATCATTGTATATAGACTCACCCACTACAATATGCCCTTGTCTTTATTTAGCTAATTCCAATATAAAAGGCAATATTCTTTATATCCAAATCAGGACACAATGCTCTCAGTATGGTCCATCTTAAGGAAACTCAGACCTGTTCTTCTCTGAAGGTATTCCTAGTTGAGCTCAAAAATTGATCCTCACAAACTGTAGCAGGTATAGATTGGACTTGTGTCATGTTCTACTCTTTAATTTAGAAGCATTAGGGTAAAAAATGTATGCACTTCACTCAGTATTCAGCTGGAGGAGAGAAGATGGTTTCTCCCCCTGACAAGCAGTTGCTATACTTAGATAGAGAATGTCACCTGAAGAGCTCATGTACTAAGGTTCAGGGTTTATATTGTTAAGTCATTAGGGTTGTAATCTCATCAATAGATAAGGGGAAACTTAGGCTGGTGGGGTGTGGCTGGAAAAGGTGGGTCCCTGGGGTGTGGCCGTGAGGATGGTGCTTGTGTCTCTGAATCTCCTTGATCATTTGCTCCCTTTCTTGCTTGCAGCTTTTGCTATATGAGAGCAGAAGTTTCTTCTCTCCCTCTCTCTGCTTCCTGCCACAGTGTCCTGAGATGTAGACTCTATCCTCACATGAATCGAACCCAGAATCTCCAAAAAACTGTAAGCAAATAAATCTTCCTTTCTCTAATTTGTATGGTCAGTGGTTTTCGATAATAACAGTGAGAATGTTGACCAAGACACAACTACATTTTCAAAGTGGTAAGGAGGGGAAAGAGGAAATACACAAAAGTCAGGCAAATCCCTACAAATAAGTCTTTCCTGATCTTCCTCTACTGTGGAAAAACAGTTCCAGCCTTGAATGCAGGCTCTATCTGAGACATAAATGAGGTTAGATACTATGTTTGCTGATATACTTGGAAAACCGAGTGTGAGAGAAAAAGCAGACTTTTTCTACAGCCTCATAGTGTTCTGCCGGAATTTATTCTTAGGATAAGGAAGCAAGCTTCTTGGCATGGTAACTGGTAAACTGTGTTCCGCATTTCTAATATGCTTGGATACATTATGAAGAGAGGATAAAGAAATGTAGGACAAGGAGACTTGGGACAGAAAGGTTGTTAGATTAAAGACTTTTTCATTCCAGTTCTGTACAAAGCATCTTATGATTTTATGAAAGAAAGCCTGTCTATTGTTTTTCTGTCTATAAGTATCAAGCTGAAGCCTTCAATAAACATGCAGTTGCTGAACCTGTCTTGCTCTGTATCCCCTGCATCCCATAACCCTTACCCAGGGAACCCAAAGCACTAGACGCTGACACTCTACCTCCACCATCATGCGACTTTAGGTTTCCTAAGGGACAGGCAAGGTACAGTTTCCTAGCCCCCTCTTAGTAAATTCTGCACAACTGATCTTAGAATGTATGATGAGTTACCATCTTTTATTTCAAGCTCACAGCCCTCAGCCAAGGCTGAAGCAACTGAAGGAGATTCAATTGACATCCTTTACAGAAGAACTCATAAAAACTATAATGATAAATTATTATTTATTTTTATTACATATGTACCCAACTCAAGAATCTTTAAATTTATGAGAATAATGTACTCCCAGAGCAAGTATAAAATAATACTATAAATTGAAATGTCACACTCAAATTCCATGATTTCTAGACATCAAAGGACTTTTTATTGCCTCTAGATTAATCATTGTATCCAGAAATGGATATAAAATATATTTTTAGGAATATGATTATATTATAATTTTCTACAAATTTTATTCTATTTGTTTTGAACACATAAAGCTGTGAATCTTAACCATAGTGAATTTAGAATGGCAGTAAGATCATTGCAAGCAGTTTTATAACCATGAATCAAAGAATTACATATTTTATCAAACATGAATCTAAATAAAAAACTTAAAAACGTACAATTGATTTATATTAATTGCAAAAAAATTAACAATTTTTCTAATTACAACATTTATAAAAGTTC
>PVLC010002759.1:13265-27462 GCA_004027655.1 Graphiurus murinus
TACTGGGGATTGAACTCAGGGGCATTCTACCTCCGAGCTACACCCCCAGCCCTATTTTTTATTCTTTATTTTGAAACCGAGTCTCACTAAGTTGCGGAGTGCCTCACTAGGTAGCTGAGGCTGGCCGCGAACCCGGATCCTCTGGTCTCAGCCTCCCGAATGCTGGGATTACAAGCGTGCGCCACCACGCCCGGCTCCTCAGCCCTATTTTTTATTCTTTATTTTGAAACTGAGTCTCACTAAGTTTCGGAGTGCCTCACAAGGTAGCTGAGGCGGCCGCGAACCCAGATCCTCCAGTCTCAGCCTCCCAAATGCTGGGATTACAAGCGTGCACCACCATGCCTGGCTTACATACAGTTTTATATTTATACATAGTTTTAAAAAGTATAGTGTAAAGTATAAAGCTATTGTTTACATAGGATTGGTTATACTATATAACAGTGATACATTTTCTTAGCATATATTAAGCTCCAACACTTGCCTATATTATTAACTGCTTTTCTGAATATTGCACTTTTGTCTCTTATTATAGAATTTACTTACTTATTTATTTATTTATTTATTTATTTATTTATTTATTTATTTATTTATTTATTTATTTTGTGTGTGTGTGTGGTACTGGGGATTGAGTCCAGGAGCATATTACCTCTGAGATACACCCCCAGCCCTATTTTATTTTTTATTTTAAAACAGGGTCTCCATAGGTTGATGAGACCTAATTATTTGCTGAGACTGTCCTTAAACTTGTGATCCTCCTTTCTCAGCCTCTCAAGTACTGGGTTTACGAGCAATTGCCACCACATTCGGCAAGATGCTCCTTTTCTTATTGCATTTTCTATAAACTATTTAGATTTAGAGACATGATAATATTTGGGATTAATTCACTTTTTTTAACTGACAAGAGTACTTCTTAGATCCTGATATGTCCTTCCAACTGGGATACCTGAGATGAAGAAACAATAGATTTTATCCACAGTTGCCTCACTTGCAATTATTGCCTAATCCAGGCCTTCCCTAATTTAACAATGGTCCAAGTTACAATTTTTTGTTGGTGTGAAAGTGGCACGCATTCAGTAGAAACCCTTTGAGTGTTGATCTGTTCTCGAGTTGATAATATGTGGTACAATACTTTCTCTCAATGCTGGGCAGAAACTCTTAGTCATAGAAACTCCTAGTCATAGAAACATGAAGGTAAACAAATTATCCTCTGCAATGTACTGTGTTGCTCAGCTATGACAATTAGTAAGTTAAGTGCATTAATTATATTTTCTTTTAAAATGTTTAGTATTATTATTAACACAAATTAATTGTACACTATAGTGGTATTCACTGAGATATTGCCTTACATGCATACAGTGTATATTGATCATGTCCATCTACCCCATTTGACCCTTGCCTGTTCACCCAGTAATCCTAGTCCCTGGGAAGTCTTATATTTCAGGCATTGCTTTTATTTGTCTGCTTCCACGTATGGAAAACAACAACAATATACAATAGTTATCTTTCTGTGTCAGAGTTACTTTGCTTAACATGATGTCCTCCAGTTCCATCCCCTGGTCTGAAAAAGTCAGGATTTTATTCTTTATTATGTCTGAAAAAATACTATATTATGCCTGTATACCATATTTTTTCTTTCCATTCATATATTAATGGGTATGTAGTCTCATTTCAAATCTTAGGTATTATGAATACAGCTATTAACGTAGGTCTGCAGGTATTTCTTTTGTATGCTAACTTCAATGCCTTTAGATATATAAGCCAGAATGGGATAGTTAGATCATACAGAAGTTCTGCTTTTAGCATTTTAAGGAACTTTCATACTGTTTTAAAGGGAGGTTGTATTAATTTATGTTTTAAATAGCAGTACATTAGGGTTTCTTATTTCCTATATCACCACAAACATTTGTTATTTTAGTTTCCTCAATAATAGATATTTTAACAGGGGTGAATTAAAATCTTATTGTAGTTTTGATTTGCATTTCCCTCAAATGCAAATTAAATATACTGTATATATTTATATTTATTGGTCATTTGTATTTCTTCATTTGAGAACTGTAAAATCATTTGTCTATTTTAATTAGATTAATTTTGCTGGTAATTTGTTTAGTTCTTTATATATTATGTATATTAATTTCTTGTCAGATAGGTAGCTGGAGTTTTGGTTTGAATATAGAATGTTTCCTGGAAATACTCATGTATTAGCAATGCAAAAATATTCAGAGTTTAAATAATTGAATAGTGACTCTAACCTCACCCATGGATAAATTCACTGAAGGATTAATAATTTGAATGGATTTACTTGGTAATAACTTGGGCAGGTGGGGTGTGGCAGGAGGAGGTAGATCACTGAGATAACATCTCTCCATTCTTGCTTCCTACCTCTTTGCTTCCAGCCATGATGATGTGAGATTACTGTCCCTCCACCACATGCCTCCTCACTATGGTGCTGGCCAAACATGGATTGAAAGCTCGGAAACCATGAGCCCCAAGAAGCCTTTCTTCCTCTAACTTGTGCTTATTCGGTGTTCTTAGGCCTGGAAACAGAAAGGTTGACTAAAACAGCTGGCAAATAATACTCCCTCCCATTCTGTATATTACCACTTTATTCTATTGATTGTTTCCTTCACTGTATGCTTTTTTTGTTGTTGTTGTTTTGTTTACTGTGCCTTTGGAGTCCTATCCATTAAAATGTTGCCTGTACTAACATGTTGAAGAATCTGAGTTTTTCTTTTAGTAGTTTCAGATCTTAATTAATTTTGAGTATATTTTTGTACAAGATTAGAGATAAAGGTCAAGTTTTAAAATTATGCATGCAGATATCTAGTATTCCTAGTACCATTTACAAAAGAGGATGTCATTTCTCCAGCATATACATTTAATAAATTTGTCAAGAATCAGTGAACTATAGATATATAGATTAAATTCTGAACCCTCTATTCTGTTCAATTGGTCCAAGTGTATGCTTTGTGCCAGTGTATTGAAGACTTTCTTATGATGGCTTTGAATTGTTTCATGAAATCAGATATTGTGTGATACTTCCAGCCTTACTCTTCTTGCTAAATATTGTATGGCTAGTTGGGATCTTTGGTAATTCCATATAAATTTCAGAATTGCTTTTTTATTTTGTGATGAATATCATTAGTATATTGGTAAATATTGCATTGAATCTCTAGGTTGCTGCATTTTAAACATGATATTTTTAACTTATACTATGCTCTTCAGGATATAACCCCATCATATATTGAGGATCATTTGTGTTTGTAGCATGCTATTTTTACTTGTTTTTTTCTCTGTTTAAATAAAAATATCCCTTTATCATTGTTTATTTGGAATCCAAATCATGAGCCATTGAAATGGAAAACCTATAGTATATTTAATAATAATAATAATAATAATAATAATAATAATAATAATAGTCTCATCACTAAGTTATGAACAGAGAAGTCAACTGATAAATTTTAAATGAATTCCTTCCTTGAGAAATATCTCTACTTCTGACTACACTAGTCTAAGATCCAGCAACACTTTTATTTAACTAAGATCAGTGTGAGTGTGAACATAACCTGGGAGAGACTCAGAGTATTGACATTTATTAATACTCTTTCTTACTGAAGCAAGTGTGTGATCATAAATTGGACATAGAAGTTACTATTCAGGGTGCATGAAATAATCATCAAATACTTATAATATGTATAATTATAAATAAATGTCTTTCTATAAAAGATGAATATTTTCCTTATTTATGTAAGAATAATAGAATCTTCAATTATTTTTTTTCTGATAACTCTCCTCTGTAGATGGTATTGATCCAGAGAAGATGGATTGATACCTTTTGGTTACTTGGCTCTCTATAGCTAATAACTCTCCACAAACATAAGGAACAATGTCTGAGGTAATTATATATTAGCTCTAAATTTTAGACAAATATCACTTCATATTCCAAAAGCAAGTTCCAATTGATGCTTTCCAATTGCATGGAATGTCATTCTTCTCTCTGTCTCTCTGTCTCTCTGTCTCTCTCTCTCTTCTTTCCTTCCTTCCTTCTTTCCTTCCTTCCTGTTCTGGGCATTGAACCCAGGGGCATTCTACTTCCAAGACACATCCTAAACACTATTTTTTTATACATTACTGGTGCATTTATAGTCTCACATCAAAATGTAGTTCATAGAGATAGTGACTTACATGCACAAAGCACTTGCTAAGTTTCCCCTGGCTCCCTTCCCACTGTCCCTTCCCCATACAAGATATATTATTTGAAAATAAGCTTTCTCTAAGTTGCTGAGAGCTTTGCTAAGTTGTTGAGGATGACCTCAAACATGAGATCCTTCTGGCTTAACTTCCCAAGAACTGGAATTAAAGGGATCTGTTCCCACCCACTCCTGGTCCATTACTTTCTTTCCTAGTAAGTGATACAATGAGTGGTGTAAAGGCCGCCCATGTCATGTAGCATTTGACACTCACAGGCTCTGCCCTTTTTTGGTCAAATCCACCCTAACCAGTGGTTCCAGAAAGGGCCAGCAGCAGCCATTAATCTTTTACTGCCTACCTTCCCAGCAACTGGTGACAAGATTTGTTCCCATTGGCTCCCACCCCACTTTCGCTTCCTTATCTGGCCTCCCTATATAAACTCTTGCTTGTTCGAATGAAGCTGAGATCCTGCAGTGCCTGATTGCTGATAAGACTCTCGGCTCGGTGTGGTTTCTTGGGGGGTTATCCCTGGAGTAGTGGGCCCAGCCGTTGACACTCTCCCTCTCCCTGGCAGGCGAAGGCAGCTGGTCCACTTGGTCTACCCCATGTTGCAAAGGACACAACATCTGGTGCCCCATGTAAGGATGAAGATTCCGCTGACAAGCTAATCGGACTTCAGGTGAGTATATACCCACATAAGATATGGGGCAGTCCTCCTCTAAAGATAACCCTTCTCTTCACTCTCTCAGAGTTCTGCTGAAAAGTTAGGGACTTGAATTGTCAGAATCCCAGGCCACTAAGGCCGGAGTGTCCTAGTCAAGGTCATCCCATGGCTCCCTGAGAGTAACCTCTTTGACTGGAACACCTGGGATCGGGTGGAACAGTTTGTCTGCAAGGGCCATATCAACCTCAGGGAGGTTCTGCCTCTGGGAGTGTACCCCACTCTTGCAGCCCTCAAAAGATGTTTTCCTCCTTGCCCAAATTCCCCAGCTCAAGAGAGGCACCATGCAATACTGCCTTCTGTCATTTTCCCCCCTCCAAAAGTACAGTCAGGTACCCCTGTCCCCCCTGCCCCCTCCTCAGCATCGCCTGACAAGCTTCCTGAGGAAAACCCCCCTGACCCATTTGGGAGTGCTCCTTGGCCTCAGTCTTGCATCTACCCATCTTTACTCCAGAAACCTGAGACCCTGGGACATATTTCTACTCTAAAGGGCCATCCAACCCCTTTCGGGGGCTTCTGTGCACCCCCACCTTATCCGGAGCCATGTGCTCCATCAGGCTTGCCAAATATGGGCACAAAAACTGCCATTGGTTCTGATGCTCCAATGGGTGACAGGGCGGGGTCTCTTTCTCCCCTCCCCCCTCCCTGAGGTGGGGAGGGCCTCCAGGCAGAACCAGCAGTGCCCTCTGTTTGTCACCTTTTCCCAGTTAACATCAACCCTGGGGGTAATAGGCCTATACCCTGGTACCCCTGGGAGGCCAGTGATGTAAAGGAGCTTAAAAAGGCCATCCTGGAGGATGGCCCCAATTCCCCTTGGGCTGAGATAATCTTCCAGG
Source organism: Graphiurus murinus (assembly GCA_004027655.1). Taxonomy (NCBI): domain Eukaryota; kingdom Metazoa; phylum Chordata; class Mammalia; order Rodentia; family Gliridae; genus Graphiurus; species Graphiurus murinus. The sequence continues at coordinate 19,011 of PVLC010002759.1, forward strand.
GACTCCCTTACCAAAATTGCACGATACAGTATTGGAGTACCCTTGCCTGGGCTGTCCTCCTGGGCCACAACACATTAAGTGGTGTGCCCTTTTTAGAGAGGAATGTCAGCAACAGGCGGAGAGGAACCGGCAGGCTAGTCTGATTATTCCTATTACTGTTGGAATGCTTACTGGAATGGCTGATCAATTCTCCTCTGGCCTACAACATGCTGCCACCACCCCCCTTACTAGAAACAGGTTAGGGCTATAGGACTGGCCACTTGGAAAAAGCTGGAAGAAGGTCCCACAGAGTACTCTATAGAGGTCATCACACAAAGGTCTGGGGAGGATCTTTCAAGTTTCATTGACAGGGTAGAAAAAAGTATATAATGCAAATTTCCCCCTGGGGAGCTCAGGGAACATTTTGTAAAGATGCTGGTTTTGGGTGGCATGAACCAAGATCATAAACTTGCCTGCTCCGGAATAAGGGATAGGACAAAGGAGCGTTGGATAATAGCTACCAAAGACATTGGCACTCACTCCCATCAGTGACAGGCCATGATATCTGCGACACAAGTGGCCCAAAGGGAAAGCACAAAGAGGATTTGGGGGTCCTAATAAATGCTCTCCAACAGGCCTTTCCAGAAAGGAGCCACTCCTGTTTTGGGTGTGGCCAAGAGGGGCACTTCAAGAGGGAATGTCCTACCAGACAGAGAAGGGCCCCTGGGGTCCCCCAGTGGAGTCAACAAGGTCTCCAAAAACCCCCTGCCCAAGGTGTCAGAAGGGATTTCACTGGGCCAGAGACTGCCGTCTAAGACTGATCTCAAGGGCAAGTCTTTAAACTAGATGAGGGGCACTCCCTGCCCCATTAAATAAGGGGAATCTCCCATCTTAGGGGTATTGGACTGTCCCAATCACCCCAGGAATCCGACCAAAAATGACACTCACCATCGGGGGCAGAACCCTTAAGAGTCTCATTGATACTGGAGCAGATAGAACTGTCCTGAGAAACAAAGAGGTCCCTTCTAATTGGAGACTGATCCCTGGCCCCCTGCTCCTTGGAGTGGGGGAGCAAACAGGATCCCAACAGACTGCAGGATGGGTACAGTGGATGGACCCGGACAGTAGTACAGGAGAGGTCAGACTGACCCCCAGTAGCTTCTGGGTTGACGGTTAATCTCTTGGGTCAGGATATCCTGGGGAATGCCTAGGCCTATATCACTACTGATCACAGAGCCTTTCACGATGACCTCTTAGACAAAGAAGAGTACCAGCAGCAGTTCTCTAGTGGGAGGAAGTGTCACCCCAATTATAGAAATGACCAGGCCTTTGAGGAAATGAGAGAAGGCCTTCCCCTTTCTTGCCTTTGCCCTCACCCCCAATCCTAAAAGCCACTGTCCCACAGGAGGTCCCTAAAATACAATGGACCCTGGGACCCCATATGGGTGGAGCAGTGGCCACTCCCAACTGTTAAGCTCCAACAGTTGCATGTTATCCTTGAACTACAGGTCCAGGCAGGGCACCTAAAACACTCTAACAGTCCATGGAATTCTCCAGTGTTTGTGATCAAAAAATCTAGTGGTAAATGGAGAATGCTGCAAGACTTGAGAAAAATCAATGAACGAATGATTCCCTTTGGCACCCCCCAGAGAGGGATGCCTTGGGTGCCTACCATTCCTTGTGACCACTATCTAGTAATTATAGATGTCAAGGATTGCTTTTTCTCAATTCCCCTGCACCCTGGGGATACCGAAAAGTTCACTTTCTCTATCCCATCATTAAATTTCCGAGGGCCTGACCAATGATTTGAGTGAACGGTCCTAACCCAGGGCATGGCCAACAGTCCCTCAATCTGCCAGGACTATATGTCCAGGATTCTCTCCCCTCTGTCCGGATGCCCTGATATGCTCCTATATGTCTATATCCTGGGAGGAGCCTCATGCCCCTCCAGATTCAGTGAGCTTTTCTTGGAAGGATTCCTAGGAGAATTGAGTTGCCACTACGTGCCCTGCAAGTGGGCGTCCTGCTCCTGTTTAGCATGGAACCCCTTCCCCTACTATTTTCTAATGCACCTGACTCCAATGGTCCCACTGTGTTTACTGATGGTGGCAAAGCGGGAGAAGCCATCATTCTATATGCCCCGGACTGATGCCATTCCCCACTTGCCAGGACCATCGCTCACCAGACCCAAGAACTCTATGCCATAGTTATGGCACTGTCTGAGATTCCAGTCTTATGTTGCTCACCTCCTGCCCACCTTAACCGATGCCTGCATTAGGTTGGATAATAACCCCTTAACCCCTCTTATGATCCAAGCCCCAAACCTGCTTAAACAGAGAACATCCCCCTTGTTCCTCTAACACCTGCAAGGCCCCCAATCTTTCCCAGACTTCCTAACAGAGGGCAACTCCCTTGCTGATATGTTGGCCACTATGGGCACCATTGCCTGCTACTCCCTGGCTGAGGCTACAAACCTCCATGGCCTCATCCATGAGAACTGGAGAGAGCTTTATCACAATTTCCACAGGTACCAGTTAAAGACCTCAAAAAGATTATCCGGACCTGTAAAACCTGCCAAAACCTGCCAGCCATTCTTACTGACCCCTCCACTTCAACAACAAGAGGTGAATCCCAGAGGCCTTCACCCCGATAACCTCTGGCAAATTGATGTAACCTATGCCCCTTCTTTTGGGAAGCTCCAATACATCTTCCTCACCGTAGACACCTTCTCCCAAGCCTGTTGGGCTACTGCTCATTTGGGAGAAAAGTCCAAGCATGCTATCAGTCATTTGCTTCAGTGCTTCGCTGCCCTGAGTTGGCCCAATCAGTTAAAACCAGATAACGGGCCTTGCTTCATTGGAAGCTCCTTTAGGGAATTCCTCAAATGGTGGAACATTGCCCATACCACTGGCCTCCCTTACAACGCTCAAGGGCAAGCAGTTGTAGAACGGGCAAATCGAACACTCAAAATGCAGCTTGCAAAACAAAAAGGAGAGGCACTCTCTCCCCAGGACCAGCTCAGGAAGGAGCTCCTGACACTCAACATTTTAAATTTTTCAAAGAACTCACAGTCATCACCACTCCATTAGTGTGGGACGAGGATTTGGCTGTGTTTTCCCATCGGGGAACCCTAACCCATCTGGGTTCCAGCCAGAGATCTTAAACACTGTCCTACCCAAGCTGGGGAATGCCTTCTATACTTGCCCCAGAGGGCTCCACACCCCCTGAGGAAGTCCCTCTTGTATGCTCTCTTACAGGATACCTGCACCAATGGCTCAATTCCTCCTGATGACGCTGCTGCTGGGGAACCTCAGAGAACCATGGGTGGAAGCAGGATTCAGTGATCCTGGGCAGGCCCAAGCCCTCCTCCAAAGGAAGATTGGAGATCCATGCACCAACTGCTTCACTAATTGGGAGGGACCAAAGCATTGTTACAAGACAGTCAAACAGTGCAATAATGGTCTACAGGTGGCCACCCTAATGCAAGGCAGAGAGAATGGCTGCCCAGGAGCAGTGCTCACTCATGTCTGCTGATCAGCCCTAAAATAACTCTGGCAGCTACTGGGAGACCCCTTCCCCCATACCCTTGTAATTGGTTTTATAGCACAATAATACCCTGCATGTGTTACCAAACAGCCACAAAATGCCAATTAGAAAATAAGAACTTTTGGTATGGCCAGCTCACTTCAGGGAAACATAAATATCCAAGCTGTCAGGAGGAAATAGGTTCCCATATGTGTTGGAACCTCCTCGCCCCCATAGAAATCTCCAATGGGGGCAGGGTTCAAGACATGATGAGAGATTATAGAGTCCAAAAGAGGATAGAAGACATCATCAACCTTATTTAAGTGCAAACCCCCTACCGCCACAATACCATCCCTTAAGCCTCCCTGAGCTCAGGGGAGAACTTTTCCTTGACCCTGAAACACAGTCTATAGTACAATGGGCATTTGACCTGCTCAACCTGACTAATCCTGCCCTGGCTAGTGATTGCTGGATCTTCCTTAGACCTGGGCCCCTCAGAGCAAATGCCATTCTTGCTAATCTCTCCCTCTCTCACTCCACCTCCTGCCCTCTCAAGCAGGGGTGTATTTGTCCCCCCATTCATCTAAGGGCCCCTGCTAGAGGGCAGACCCCCTTCCCAGTAACTCCAGTAATGTTGATGTGGGGACAATCCATTATTCCTTCTGCCAGTCCAACCATACAGTAAACAATACCCACCTTTGTCCCCCAAATGGAACCATCTTCCACTGTGGGGGAGAGGCTTTAAGCTTCCTCCCTCAAAATTGGATGGGGCTTTGTGCTGTTGCCATCCTCCTCCTGGACATAGATATAGTCCCCAATAATCAGAGTCTCCCCATTCCAGCTTTGGACCACTTTGGGGGCTGCTCAAAGAGGGCTGTTTAAGCTATACCCCTACTCTTAAGCTTAGGAGTGGCCATGGGGGTAGCTATGGGAGCAGGGCGACTGAGAACATCCCTACACCAATATAATAAGTTATCTCAACAAATGATTGATGTTATACAAGCAATAGCTGGCACTATCCTAGACTTACAGGCCAGCCCAGCTTGACTCCCTGGCAGCTGTGGTCCTCCAGAATCAATGGGGACTTGACTTGCTAACAGAAGAAAAGGGGGGTCTTTGTCTTTTCTTACAGGAAGAATGCTGCTTTATATCAATCAGTCAAGCATTATCCAAGATAAGGTCAAACAGCTCCAAGAAAACCTGGAGTGGAGAAGAAAAGCGCTTCAGTCCAGTTTTTTATGATCAGGACTGCATGAATGGTTTCCATACCTGCTTCCATTTCTCAGTCCAGTTGTTTTCCTGTTTCTGATACTTACCATTGGAACCCACAGCTTGCAGCTGAGTCTGACGGCCTATATGGGCATCCTGAGCCTTATGATGATGTTGCCCACCTTATGCCCCACACCCCATAAGGCCCCAGGGAATCCAATGATGGGTAAGACCCCTTGAAAGATAGGGGCGACCTAAGGCAAGTTCCTTGAGCGCTGGTTCCCTGGAGTTTAAAGATAACAGTGTTTCCAATGACGGGTAAGATCCCTTGAAAGACATGGACAACCTAAGACAGGAACACTGTTCGCGAGGACTCCTGAGGGCTTAATACAAAGAAGGGGGAATTGTAAGGGCAGCCCATGTCATGTGGCATTTGGCACTCACAGGCTCTGACCTTTTTTGGTCAAATCCACCCTAACCAGTGGTTCCAGGAAGGGCCAGCAGCCATTAATCTTTTACTGCCTACCTTCCCCAGCAACTGGTGACAAGATCTGTTCCCATTGGCTACCGCCCCGGTTTTGCTTCCTTATCTGGCCTCCCTATATAAACTGCTGCTTGTTCAAATAAAGCTGAGATCCTGCAGTGCCTGATCACTGACAAGATTCCCCCCGGTGTGGTTTCTTGGGGGGTTATCTCGACTCCCTGGAGTAGTCAGCCCAGCCATTGACAGTCTCTCTTTCGCTTGGCCCCAGCAGGTTAAGGTGGCTGGTCCACTTGGTCTACCCCGTGTTCCATACAATGCAACAAGTGGTATTTGTGTAAGACCAAAGAGGTAGAGGTAAATAGTCTAGTGTTTTAGTCTTGGGCTTTTCTACATAAGTTGTGGAATGTCAACTCAAACTGTAGCTGATAGACTTATGTGCTTCTAAGACTATCACCCTCTCTCAATCTCTTCTGTACTTCATCTTTCTCAATTCTACTTTTCTCTGAAAATCAGCAGCATTTTTCCTGCTATACTAAACCAGTCATGAAATATGACTAGTCTGTTTCCAAACAGGTTTTTTTTTTTTTTTTTTTTTTTTTTTTTGCAGTACTGGGGATGGAACCTAGGGGGATTCTACCTCTGAGCTACAGCCCCAGCCCTTTTTTTATTCTTTATTTTGAAACAGGGTCTCACTAAGTTGCAGAGGGCCTCACTAAGCAGCTGAGGTTGGCCAAGAACTGGGATCCTCCAGTCTCAGCCTCCCAAATGCTAGGATTACAAGCTTGCGCCACCACACCGGGCTCCAAACAGTTTTTAATAATTGAAAAGTCTAACTGATTCAAATGTAAAAATCTCACCCCTCTTACCCTCCCAAAAATAAAACCCAAGAAAAAAGAAAAGAAAAAAGGAAAAATGCTATCACAGATCTGACAAAATATGTGTAAGATCTATATTCCAAAACTAGAGAGAGCCGGGCGTGGTGGCGCACGCTTGTAATCCCAGCATTCCGGAGGCTGAGACCGGAGGATCCGGGTTCGCAGCCAGCCTCAGCTACCTAGTGAGGCACTCCGCAACTTAGTGAGACTCGGTTTCAAAATAAAGAATAAAAAATAGGACTGGGGGTATAGCTCGGAGGTAGAATGCCCCTGAGTTCAATCCCCAGTACCGCCAAAAAAAAAACAAAAAACAAAACAAACAAACAAAAAAAACAAAACTAGAAAACATGGGCAAAGAAATTCAAAGAAAACCTAAATAACTAGAAAGGTACACTACATCCAAGGATTTGAAGACATGGCATTGTTGTGATATCATTTATCCACAAAATTATCTATCTTATAAAAATCCAAGAAACAGTTTTGCTAGGTAAGCTGATTAAAAAAGATATGGAAAGGGAAAGAAACTAGAATATTTTAAAATTTTTTGATAAAGAAAAACAAGATTGAATAAGCCATATTCCCTGATTTTGATATCTGACATAAAGCTACAGTAGTCAAGATAGTATATTGGTGGAAGGTAATGCACATTAGAGAATTAATGCAAGGAAGTCCAGAATGGATCCACAGAAATATAATTATTTGATCTTTGCTAAAGGTACAAAGGTAATTCAATAGAAAAAAGAATACGTTTTTTCAGCAAATATTATTTGAGAAAAAATTAGATATCAAGAAGAAGAAGAAAAAGAAATTGTTCAATCTTCAAACATACTTCACATCTTATATGAAAACTTGAAACTCAAATTTTATCATAGACTTAAATACCAAATATAAAATAATACAAAATGACAATAGGATAAAAGACAGTGTAAGAGAAATCTACAAATTTGGATGAAAGTTCCCTTAGATATAACAACAAAAGTAAAAAATAACAAATTTAATTTTATCTTAAAATTTAAATATTCTGCTATTTGAAATATTCTATGCATAGAATGAAATGATAAGCTGTACATGGAGAAAACATTTAATCATATATAACACAATCAACTTGAATTCAAGTTACATTAAAAAACCCTCAAAACTAAAAAAAATAAGAGAGCAACACAATTATTAAAGTGGGCAAAACATTCACACAAACATTTCACCAAAGAAGACATACAAATGGTAAATAAGCAGCTGAGAAGATGCTCAATCTTATTCATTACTAGGAAAATGGAAATTAAAATCACAATGAAATGCCACCACTCACTTTTTAAAATGGCTTGAAACAAGCAAACATAATTTTATAATCCATCCATCTGTTGATGGAAACCTAGGTTAGTTCCACAATTTGGCTATTCTGAATTGTGCTGCTACATACATGGACATATATGTATTATTATAATATTCTGATTTCATTCCCTTTGTAAAGATACCCAGGAGTGGCATAGCCAGATCATATGGTGGATCCATTACCAGTTTTCTGAGGAATCTCCATAGAGATTGAACTAACTTATAATCCTACCAAAAGTATAGAAGAGTTCCAAATTCTTCACATCTTTGCCAAAATTATTGTTTCCTGATTTCTTGATGATTGACATTCTAATTGAATTTAGATGGAATCTCAGTGTAGTTTGATTTACATCTCCCTGATTGCTAATTATGTTGAGCTTTATTTTTTTTTTCATATATCTATTGGGTATTTGTATCTGTTCTTTTGTGAAATGTATATTCAATTCACTTGCCTATTTCTTGATTGAATTATTTATTTGTTTGTTTTTAAGTGTAAAGTCTTTTACGTTCTTTGTACATTCTAGATATTAGTCCTCTATTAGAAGAATATACACAATGGAATTCTTCTCAGGAAAAAAGAAGAACAAAATTATTTTATTTGCAAGAAAATAGAAGGATCTGGAGAACACTATGTTAAGTGAGATTGGCCAGTCACAGAAATTAAAGAATCATATGTTTTCTCTAATTTGGGCAAGCTAGTATATCGGGCGCCCCAGACTGAACCCTCAGCCATGAGGCCCCAATAAAAGACGCTGCCTAAATATTACTGGTTCGAACCTCTTTTATTATATCTCTCTCTTTCTGGGATCAAGAGCATTGCACAAGCAATAACAAACAGTACAGAGGTCGTCTTTCCAAATAGTGCTTTTCCTACAGACTTCCAATAACCCCTCTCTCTAGCAACCCGACTTCCACTAGCAACCCACAATCTTTCTTCCCAGGACTTCCCCAGCAACCCAGCCAACCTCTTCCCAACCGCTTCTTCTTCCCAACCACTTACTCCCAGAACTTCTCCCAGCAACCCAGCCCAGCAACTTCCCAACCAGCCTTC
>PVLC010002759.1:27562-66902 GCA_004027655.1 Graphiurus murinus
TGGAGGCTTTTAAAGCTGCGCAGGGCCTAAGCCACGAGGCGTCTCATACAGCTCTCACCTGGGCCGGCCATGAGTCGGGCGTGCTGGTGCATGCGCTCTGGCGTGGCACAGCCCCGGGATGTTATTCACCTGTAGCTGCTTCTGGCACTTTACCAGGCGCCATCTAGAGGCGAGGTCTAGCCAGCCGAACTAGGCCCCCAACACTAGTAGAGACAAGGGGGTGGTCTAAGGGAAGAGGAAGGGTAAAATGAGGTTCACTAATAGAATTACTACCATGGACTATATGCACATATGTCAAAATACCAATGTCAACATCAGTACTCTGTAGTGAGGAGTGAGGAGATCAGGAGGTAGGGGGTGGGCACCAAATGTTGTGTGTGTCTATGTCAATGTCAACATGATTTACATTATGATTTGAGACTATAATGCACCAGCAAAAGAATATTTAAAAAATAAAATATAATATGAAGACAAAACAAACAAACAAAAAACAAGCAAACTAATTGGCAGTGGCAGGTACTGGTGAAAATGTGCCAATTAGGTGTCAGGTGTACTTTTTATCATGTAATCTGGCATAAGATTCTCAATTTCTACATTTTAAAAATGTGGTTGCCAGTGCCTGCCTTGCTTAACTTATTGGGCAACTATGAGAAACAAATGCAACTATATAAAAGATATTTTGTAAAATACAAAGCAGTTTGTTAATGTAATGAAATATCATTATGTTGTAATGTCAGTGATGGTATTATGAAAGATTTAAAATATAAATTCTTAAAGCAGAGTGATAATCTACTTGTGTATTATGCATTTGTAAATCTTTTATTAGGAAAATATTGAAAATATGAACCATAAGAAGTATCATTATCATTTAAGCATGATGTTGACATAAATTCTAGCAATTATTTTTTGATCATAGAATTACTGGTCTAGAAATTTTACTAACCAAAGTAATAATATAAGTATTAAGCTTAAATGTACAACTATAACTATAGTAATATTTAAGGTAAATTGTTACATTAGTTAATTATTTTAATGTTTGCCTTCAAAATCACCTTAATTTAACAAAAATTTTCATCATATAAATATCTTCCCTTTCCTTATTTCTGTATTTGATCATTTGCTATGGTGCAGACTGATAATGCTCTGAGCTTTACTGCTCAGTAAAGAAAAGATTTGAAAAGTAAAATAACGACTCCCAGTCTAAGAAAAAAAATTAAAATGTCAACAGTCCCTCAGTGACAGTTTTAAATGAATCTTTAAAATAAGCTTATTTTGGAAAGCCTTCTGGTCACCCCCAATTACTGTGGTTGCCTTGGTTGTGACAGCTGGTGTATAATCTTTGATTACACTGTCATTAAAATGTCTTTATACCTTTTTTAATGCCATCAACACACCATTTGCTTTTCAAATCACACCCTAAAGTGGGTGGATCATGGGCATTGAGGTATCTATGAAGTTTCTGAGCCTTTTTCACACTTTTAGAAGCTGGTAAATTCAGACACAATATGGGAATCTGATGCTGTTCCAGCTCTGGTATACTAAATTTATCCTAGATATTTTTTTAACATTGACTCTCATTTTTTATGTTTTTCTTTTACCCTCTGTCTTAACATAAAATAAATTCATATCATTGGAGTTCATCAGTGTACTTTTTTAGAATAATAATAATGATGATGTCAAGATTGAGGAGCAGCTCCTAAGCACATCACCACAGCCTCGTAGAAGGAAGTAATTGTTTCAAAACTTCATATCACTTCTTTAACCCAGTCAGCTGGCTTAACAATTCACACCACAAAGTAGAGAAGCATGTAGATTCATGCCTGTACAGGAAGCTTTATGAGGAATCCAAAGATTTTTATTAATAACTGTTCTTTATATTCCTTGGAGATGTTCTGGTCATTAAAAATGTGATGTCTGACAATGCGTTTAAGTCCTGAAAACACTGTAGTGTACTACATTGCTGGTGGTGTGATACTAGTAGGTAAACTGTTCAGAGAAAGTGTATATCTCCTAATCGGTCAGTAAGCTAAGGGGCACTTAAGGAGAATTGGCCAGATAAGTTGGAAAAGTTTTTTGTTCACCAATATCCCTAACTAAACAGCCAGGCAGGAAAAATTCTCAAGTTCTCATTAGGAAAAAAAAAAAAAAAAAAAAAAAAAAAAAATATATATATATATATATACATACATATATGTATATATATATATATATTCAATCAGTTTTGAGAAACAAAATTTTGAAAAAAAGATGCTTATTATTATCTACTTTTTTATTGAATGTATTTTGAAATATTTTGAAAGATTATAATAAAATTAAAAATTATGTTAGGCATATTGTTTTCAATAAGACATTTTAGATAACTTAAAAGATTCTGAATGATAATAATGGGGAGATGGAATTTGCTTCAACATTTCAAGAAGATTGAAAGAAATATCTTTAAACCAACCTAGGGTAAAATGTCTTACTTTTTTATATTTTCAACTATTAATGATTTTCTTTTCTGCTGTGTGAACACTGAATTCTTGATTAAACATATTGGTAGTGTCTTGGAATAATAGAGATGAAAACCAAACTTACAGGTAATGTAATATCTTCAATTAGGATATAAAAAGTTTTAAATCATCGAGTTCACATGGGAAATATCATGAATTTCTTAATTAGGACATATCTAGTAATTTTACTTTTAAACCTCCAAACAACTATTAAGTGTGTCACTTTATGTGAAACTTACATTTACTTTATTACCTATTTTATTTCTCAGATTAAATTCAGCAGACTTTGCTGAGATTTCCAGACACAGTTTTGAGTTTTGAAAACGTTTCCAACCATCAAGTGCTCATTGCTTGCAACGTATATCCTTGTCAATATCTCTGCTATTTCACACTGTATTTCCTCCACACCTCATCATAGAGCACTCATCCGGTTCCAGCGATTTACTGCTGACGAATTTCTAAAGTTACATCATGAGTTCCTGCATGAAGTCTTTGCTCTCTGTTAAATCGACACTGATGTTCTAAGAAAAAATTTATTTAAAATTAGAATGTTCTCATTATATATGGAAAAGTCTCTTGTAAAATATTAATGTTTTGTACTCATTATTTTTGTATATTAGACATTTAGCAGATCTGTGATTATGTATGAAGCATTGGCTAAAGAATGCATTGGTTCTACAGTTTGTGTTCTTTTATAATCATATTCTGAATAATTGACTGAACTATACATCATAGTATATATGGAAAATTAGAAATTTACTTTCTTTCAAGGAATTTATTATCTCATTACCGTAACAATTTAAGTATACACATAACTAACTCATATAAGAAAAAAAACTAAACAAGGCTAATTAGGACACAGTGAGAGACCCAGTATGGATTTTGGGACAATGGCACTGATATTTTCCTGGTTTTTACGTAAGGATTACTCAATGCTATGATACATAAATGTTAAGAAATATGTTTTATACATAGGATCCAACTCTTTGCTAATTTTGCTGCTGCTTTGAACAGACTTATGTTATATAGACATTTTATTAATTAAAGTCAAGATAATTATACTTTAAAGAATAGATAAGCACTAAAGGTAATTTTAAAAGCATAAAACTTAATGATTAGGTGTGTGAACACATTTGAAACTGACAAGCTGTGTTTGGAAAACCAGCCAAATGGCAGGATCTTCCCAAGGCCTATTTTCCACAGACTTAAGGATATAAAGTTATGAATATGATAAAAGGTACATAGTTCATGCAACCAAAGTAGTAATGATCCTTTCTCATTAACTTTATGAAGCCTTGTCCATTCAGGCGATATAAAGACTTGACATCTGGGTGTGGTGGCCCAGCCTGTAATCCCAGTACTAAGGAGGCTGAGACAGAAGGCTTGCAGCGCAATCTCTATCTCTTATAAGGATTTATTCAGCCATGGCCATGGTCTATAGATTATCAAAATCGAATGTCAAGCTCTAACAGTTGAAATAGTGTGCATTTTCTCTTGGAACCAACAGATGATTAAAACAGTATTATGAGTCTGCCACTCATCATACCATCTTTTTCTATTGCATTTATATTCTCAAATATTTTATCAGAAATTACCTAATACAGCAGATATGTTATTAAGTGCCACTCCCCTGTTCTACTAATGACCATTCAATTATGACAATTAGTATTTCACCTAACTGAATTGTAATAGGTTTAAAATTTTGGCCATGAATGTAAGCAAGTATTTCTCTGTTCATCACAGGGAGCAGTCCATTCTCTTTCTAGTCACCCTTACTTCTTGGTATCCTTGGATTCTACTATCCAGACTTGATGCCATCTAGGACTTTTTACTTCCTTTAGTTTTTCTTCTATGTTCTAAGCCCAATTGAGAAAATTGTGATTATTAGAGTTTTACATGACTAATAATGTGATTCAGTAAGATACTACCACTCACAGACATGTGTATGGAAACATTTAAAACCTTATTTAAGTGCACTAAACTCTAAAATTTAAACTATATCCCACTCACAGGTTGACATGAAAAAAAGTTTTGGGGTAAAGTGTAAAACTTGGTTTATCTCAAATAAACTATATTAATCAGAATATCCCTCATTTTTCCCACTCAAAATCTCAGCCCTCGATTGACATGATGTTTTACTTTTTTTTTTTTTTTGGTGATACTTTAGGGGCATTTTACCATTGAGCTACATATCTATCCTAGTTTATTTTTTATTTTCAAACAGGATCTTGCTAAGTTGCTCATGTTGGTTTCAAACCTGCAGTCCTCCTGTCTCAACCTCCCAAGTACTGGGATTACAGACAAGTGCTGCCACACCCATAAACAGAAAATATTTCTCCCAGAACCAGTTCAGCACTTATTTTGACTATCATCTATGTTCTTGACCAAGTATCAAGTGATATCTGAGTGCCGGCATTTTTTATTTCCAATATTCATTGTAATAATTCTCATATTATTCAAATCTATTAAACCAATTTCTTGAACTAATATGTCTAATGCTGTGGTAAGAAATCAAGTTGAGCTAAGCATATAAAACTTAGGACTAAAGATTGAATAAGTACTATAAAGTTTGCATATTTTATGAAGTCTTTAGTTGGTGATAATTCTTAATAAAGCTACCAAGACTCAAACAATATAAAATACATCTGTCCACTTTTGTCTTCACATTTTCACTTTTTATTTTTAACTCATTAACATATAGTTTGTTTCAACATTACTTTTTTGAAACCTTTGGCATGACTTACTAAATTAAAGTGACCTCTAGTTTGTATTTCAACATCGTCTGGAAACTTAAGTTTTATCTGAAAATCTTGACACTAGTGTCTACTCTCCACATAATAGAAAGTTTTCCTCTTTGTTTCTTTGATAATTGCTAATAATGCAGCCAGTCATGTGTAAGTTTTGCTGTAGCCCCCTTTCTTCTGTGCATCCTTTCAAAGTTTGTATTGCCTCAGTTTTGATTCTCCACCCTTTTATCACTTCATATACAACTTTAATGATGTCATTGACACCTAAGGCTTCCATGTCTGCCTTCTTATGATGACTATTGCAAAATCTGTGATCTAGACCCACAGAACTGACTCAGACTGCACATTGCACCCAGATGCCTGTAGGCATCTCAAACCCAATAAGCCAAAATTAGAACTCAAAAATTTTGAACTCTTGCATCAAACCTGCTATCAAAATAAATATCTCTTAAGGAATAACGAATTTAATGATTTTGTTTATTAATGGGCAAGTGAAGAAAAATATATATATCTTAAAAAGAAAGTTTACTTCAGCATCCATTAATATTTTATTTTTCTACATCTTCTGTCCCTCCCTCCAGTCTATATGTGATTCCATAGTTTTATACATTTCATATACAAGTGCATATGCATAAAGATGTGTGTATTGCACATATCTATCTATATTAATTGTATTGGAGTTATAGTGAACAATACATTGCTGATAGTTATTGAATTATCATACCCTGTGTTCTAAGAGTGATCATATCTTGGTGAGATATGCCCAGTATGCTTCTAAGCTCAAGAGAAAATAAACTGGTGAATTCTTTCATTGACCTGCAGAAGATAAGATAGTAGGTAGAAAAAGGTATACATAAGTCTAGAATCTAGGTTTTTTTTTTTTTTCTTTTGTAAGCTTGGTGTAGACATTAGTTCTTCAAGACCAAAGGATATACTTTTATAAAGGAAATATTCCCTGATTCTGATTTGGATATTTCTAAATCTAGTAAATATATAGAAATAGTCCATCTTAGTTCAGCATAAATGGTCAAAAGTTTAGTATCTATAGTTGAGAATTCAGAGTTTCCTTCTCTTAAATTCTCTATGAGAAGTTTGAAACACATTTGAATATTTTCCTTATCTAAATGTTGTAGGACATGAAAACTCCTGGAGTAGGTGGTGTAACAGTTGACCTGAGTGGGGAGTGTTAGGTATATAATCTTATAGGTAGCTCACATGATGGTCTAGTAAAACCAAGTGGACATAGCACAGTATGTGGAGTTCCTCAATTGAGAAAAATTTTGTGGAAGTTCAATATGACCTTGAAAGACACCTATATGACCTCCTTGATTCTGCTCCATAACCTCATCATCATACTGATTCTATGCTTTTGGAAGATTTATATGGATTATAAAGCCAATAAAAGCTGAGCACAATGGAAAATGTCTATAATCCCAATACTTGGGAGGCTGAGACAGGAGGATTGCAGGAGTGAGGCCAGCCTCAGCAACTTAGTGAGGCCTTCAGTAATTTAGTGAGGCCCTCAGCAACCTATTGAGATTCTGTTTAAAATAAATAAATAAATAAATAAATAAATAAATAAATAAATAAATAAATAAACAAATATATAAGCTGGGTGTGGTGACACACGCTTGTAATCCCAGTACAAACTGAGACAGGAGGATTGCAGATTCACTGCCAGCCTTAGCTACTTAGTGAGGCCCTCTGCAACTTAGTGAGACCCTGTTTCAAAATAAATAATAAAAAAATAGGGTTGGGTGTGTAGTTCAGAGGCAGAATGCCCCTGGTTTCAAAACAAAAAGCAAAAGAAACAAACAAACAAAGTAAAATAAAATAGGACTGGGTGTGTATAACTCAGAGGTAGAATGTTCCCAGATTCAACCCCCAGTATCAAAAAGGTAAAAATGTCAATAAATAATTGAAATAATATATTACATGATTTCTATCATTGAATATTCCAGAAAACTAAAAACTTAAAGCATCATGGTTAGGAGGAAATGGAGCTGATTTATTTTTTATTCTAATTTATGGTCAAGCAATATGCCTAGTACCTTACCATATCATAAATTGTTTAATCTTTACCATAGACCTATGAGACAAATATTACTACTGTAATTAATTAGATGAGGAAAATGGTTTAATTGTAAAACTATTTAACTAATTTGTCTTTAATTTCACAAAGAGATGCTGTCAAAGTCAATAACAAACCTAGGTCTGCTCTCTTCAGGAGGTGATGATTCTTGTTGTGATAAATATCAGGATGTTTTTTCATAAGGGCTTCTTTTTATGCATTGATTGTATATTTTCTTTTCAACCCAATTATAAAATGATGCTTGCTTTTGAGACCTGTACTCATGAATTTGAGTATACTTGAGTAAAAAGATGCATATATTCCAGTGTTTTCTAATTTTTCATTATTTACTTTATTGTAAAGGTTTTAGGTATATACAATTTCATTAAAACGTGTATTGATTTATTTATACATTGTAATATTTTGAAAGCAAAGTTTCAGATATAATTCTAAGTACATTATAAATATCAATAAGGGTAATTATGCCTTTTCCCAGTAGGCAGTTACTCTTACCATCTATATTTTAAATGCAACACACAGAGGTATCTTTGTCAAAGTGCCTTATTTAGGCAAGTTCCAGGGGCATACCCTTAATCATTTAAATATATTACTTCATTTATATGTTCTGTAATAATTTATGCATGATACAAATGTATACCAAAATAGAAGTTGAAGTAAAATAAAAATACATATGAAATTGTTTTTGGTTACTTTTTCTAAACTTTAAGTGATTATCTTATGAAGTCATGTGAAAGTAATAGTTTGTTTTCTAAAAGTTTGATATCATCTTGCAGTTAATAACAGTAATGCTGTCTTCAAATATATTTTGAGCACAGGATTTTATTCTTTACAAAACAAGAAAAAGAAAAGTAGATGTTTTATTCCCTCAAAAGGTTTTGTTTACCAGACCTCAAAGATCATATTTGGAATAAAAAATAAGAGAACATATGGAAATTAGTAACAAACTATCAAAAGAATTATATCACAGAAGTAGTAAGCAAAATTTAAAAGCCATCTGTGTATTTATTGGATATATCTGTATAATAAACATGCAGATTAGTTGGGTTTTCGGTAGTGCTTTTATCTTCCTTGTCTGACTGATTAGAAAAAATACGTCTCACCTTTTGTGAAAATGCTTTGCCATCAAGAATAGAAAGTTAAAAAAGAAAAGCACTACTTAAATATTTATTTATGTTAAGTGCAAGAAAACTTAACATCATAGATCCAGAAAAGGCTATTTAATTTAGTTTAAAGAAATTCATACTGAATAGAAATGTTTATATAATAAACAGGTAGATTCCTGCCATTTGAACAATTTTTCCTTTTGGTAAAAATGCTTATTTGTTTCATCCTACATTTCTTTCCAAACCTTTCCAGCCACAAGTAGATAAGTAATTCACATATCTCTGTGGGTGAGTTTTAGAGCATGTTTTATATGGACTTTTGGAATGAAAGAGAGCAAAAGAGATAACCAGGAGAGTTCCAGGAACTAAGTCTTCCTAAGCAGAAGCTCTATTTAAAAACCATAAAAGAGCCAGGCGTGGTGGCACATGCTTGTAATACCAGTACTTGGGAGGCTGAGACCAGAGGATCCAAGTTTGTGGCTACCCTCAGCTACTTAGTGAGGCTCTCCGGAACTTAGTGAAACCCTGTTTCAAAATAAAGAATAAAAAATAGGACTGGGGGTTTGGCTTGGAGATAGAATGCCCTTGGGTTAAATCTTGAAAAAAAAAAAGTATAATAAAAAATAAAAATGCTCAAAATTCATGGAGACAATGTTTATGACTAGAGAAAAGAAAACCCAGTTTAATTAATCCCTTCAGTAATATCTCTATCATTTATTA
The DNA here is from genome assembly GCA_004027655.1 of Graphiurus murinus. Classification (NCBI taxonomy): domain Eukaryota; kingdom Metazoa; phylum Chordata; class Mammalia; order Rodentia; family Gliridae; genus Graphiurus; species Graphiurus murinus. Next base: position 36,717 of record PVLC010002759.1, read on the forward strand.
TAAATATATGAAGAATCATTTTGATAGTGGATTTAGCTACTAGAGGTATTCAAATGTCAACAAGGAATTGCCAATTTAAAACATATATCTCCATTTCAATATCTTTCATCCTTAGTACAATTTAAACTAATGTAACTAATAAACAATGTGGATTTAAATTCAGAGAGTACTCTTGTCACTGAGCTACATCATCAGCCATTTTTTTAATTTCTTATTTTGAGACAGGGTTTCATTAAGCTTCCCAGGCTGGCCTTGGAACTGGGATCCTCCTGCCTCATTTTCCCATGTACCTGGAGTTACAGGCATCTACAGCCATGGCCGTCTGATCATGTGACTTTTATACATGTTTCTTCTTATGTACTGCATTTTGTTTATTAATTTTTATATATTGAACTATCCTTGCATCCTGGAATAAAAACAACTTGATCATGGTGTGTAAATTTTATTGTGTAGCTAAATTCAATTTCAAAATATTTGTGGATTTTTTTCATCAATGTTCATCAGGAATATGGTTCTAAAACTTTATTTTTTGTAATATCCGTGTTGTGTTTTGGTAGCAGGGCAGTTCTGGTGCTGTAAATTGTGTTCAGGAGAGTTCCTTTCTATTTTATAGAGAAGTATGAGAATTATTGGTGTTATATCTTTAAAGCTTTTATTCAATAAAATGAATAAAGGAAACGTGAGTAGTCAACATGTGCGAAATTAGGCAATGAATATCTGAAGTCCTCAAGTAAATAAAAATTGAAACTGGAGTAAGATATTATAATCACACACATGCACACACATACACACAAGTATTAGGACAATTATAACTAATAAATATTGGCATTAGTTTTTCTCAGACTCTAGAGAAAAGTTAACATACTGTACTATGCTTTCAAGAATGTAAAATGTGACTAATGCTCTTTACAACAGTCTAGAAGTCTCTCTCTCTCTCTCTCTCTGTCTCTCTCTCTCTCTCTTTTAATTTATTGGTGTATTGTAATCATACATCTTGATTAGGTACATGATGGTAAAGCCATACCTGCACAGAGCACACATTTAACTCTTCCCCAGTTCCCACCTCATTCCCTCCCCCCTCCTTTCTTCTGTTTGCTTCACTGATTGACTTTGATAAGTTTGTGAATGTACATTAGTGTGTTTCCCTCTTCTTCCATCCCATTTCCCTCAGTTAGGTCGCCTTTTTACACAACTAAGGTTTCTCCTTCTTTGTCTGGAGTCTCTCCTAAGTACCATATTCTCCCTAGCTCCACATATTAGGGAGAACATCCAACTTTTCACTTTTTGTGACTGACTCATCTCATTTAGCAAAATGTTCTCCAGTTCCATCCATTTACCTGCAAATGATATAATTTTGTTCTTCTTTATGGCTGAGTAAAATTCCATTATGTACAGATTCCATAGTTTAGTAATCCATTCATCTGTTGATAGACATCTTGGCTGGTTCCATAGTTTGACAATTGGAATTGTGCAGCTATAACATAGATATGCATGCTTAAGTAGACTATAATTACATATTTCCCATCAATTTAATTCTTAATACCTTAATTCTTTAATTCTTTAATACCTAAAAAGAAACTTGAATTGGAATGCCATCACATTTTTAAAATTTTTATAACCCCAAGTAGATCTAACCCAAATATTCATCAACAGATGAATGGATAATTTCATTCATATCTGTAAAAATATCATTTACAAGAGAAAGAAACACAATGCTGATATACAGAACAAATGGATCTCAAAATATACTGAGGGAAAGAAGTCAGATACACTAGGATGTTTAACATGATTTCATTTATATAAAACTCTAGAAAATATAAATTTAATATATAAAGGCAAAAAATCAACATTGCAGTTGAATAACTTACATTGGCAAAATATGTGGTTACTTAAATGAATTTTGACAAAGTTATATATCCATGTAGTTAGCAAAACAATCACAGTTGAGATTTCATTCCATTACAAGAAAATCTTTTCATACTCCCTTGCCTAGGGAAACCCTGATTTCAAATCTTTAAATATATCCTTTATGAAAGAAAATACATGAGTGATCACTAAGCACAAGATGAGATAGTAAACATTATTAGATTCTCAAGTAAATTGAAATTATAACCACAATAGCATATTTTATATGTATATTGTATTACATAGAAAATAATATGATGCAGTTAAAATTAATACTGCACTATTTGTTCAAAACATCCCTCTGCTTGTCTTATAAATAGAAAACATGTATTTTGAGGCGTGGTAAAAGTCAGCAGTAAATCCATTCAGTCCAGGGATTTTCTTTGTTAGGAGACTTCTTCTTACTACTTCCATCTCATTATTTGTTATTGCTCTATTTTAGTTTTTATTTTTTAATACATTCTTTGTTCTAATTTGGTACGTCATATGTTTTCAAAATTTATCCCTTTATTCTGGATTTCTTTATGCTTTTATTGGTGCATTGTAATCATACATCATACTAAGGAATAGAGTGATTGAAGCATACATACAATCAACACTCAGTGTGTTTCCCTCTGCATTCTGTCCCACTCCCTTCTGCTTACCATACATATTCTTGAGAATGGCATTAATAATTACATATATGCACACAGCATCGTTTAAACCGTTACCATTATTATGTCTCTATCTCCCCTTCTCATTTCCCAAAAGTCCTCCTTGCTCTATTGGAGTCTCTTCTCCTTTATTTAAGGTCTATTTTGTTATTCAATTTCTCCTTAGTTTCCAAATATGAGAGAAAACATACAATTATTTGCTTTCCGAGACTAGCTAATCTCAGCACAATATTCTCAAGTTCCATCTATTTTCCTTCAAATAACATAATTTTGTCCTTCTGCATAGCGGAGTACACCCCACAGTTTTGTGATCCATTCATCTGTTGAGAGACACCTAGGCTGGTTTCATAGTTTGGCTATCATGAATTCTGCTGCTGTAAACATGTAAATGCATTTATTTCTATGGTAATCTGATTCCAAATCCTTTAGGAAGATCCCCAAAAGTGACAGGATATCTTATAGTGGTTCCATTCCCAGTCTCTTAAGGAACCTCCACATTGGTCTACTTATCTCCATATCAGCTCTTCTAATTTGCAATCTCAAAAACATCATACAAACTTTCCTATTTGCCCACATCCTCACCAGCATTTATTATTTATATTTTTGGTGATTGCCATTCTAACTGGATTTAGATGGAATCTCAGTGTGGATTTGATTTGCAATTTCCTGATTGCTAGTGATGTTGAACTTTTTTCATATATTTATTGGTCATTTGTATTTCTTCTTTTGAGAGGTGTCTATTCAGATCCATTGCCCATTTTTAAAATTAAATTCTTTATTTTTTAGTATTGAGTATTTTAAGTTCTTTATATATTTTAGATATTAATCCTCTATCAGAAAATCTTGTAGCTGGACAAGATTTTCTACATTACATAGGCTCTTGCTTTAGGTTCATTATAGTTTCCTTTGGTACACAGTAGATTTTTAATCTGATGCCATCCCATTATTGATTTTTGTTTTTGTTGAACTTTGGGGCTCTTATTGAGGAAGTCTCTACAGGTGCTTATGTGTTGGATAGTTGACCCTATGCCCTTTTCTAGTAGTTATAAGTTCTTTAGTCTAATTTCTAGATCTTTTATCCATCTTGAGTAGATTCTTATATGGGGTAAGAGTTTGGGGTTTAGTTCCATTTTTCTAGATATGGTTAACCAGCCTGGTCTCCAGTGAAATAAGTTCAGAGGGAAGCTTTCCTGGATGAGTGAGCAAGGACTTGAGGACTTTATCTCCCCTGGCTTCTCTCCCAACCCTCTGCTTTCAGGCTTCCATGAGCTGAGCAGTTTTCCACTATGGTCTGCTGCAGTGTTATTGTTGCCATGGGCCAGGTGACTATAAACTGAATCCTTTGAAACCAGGAGTAAAAAAAAACTTTTCTCCTCTAAATTGATACTCTTATCAGGTATGAAAAAGCTGACATACAAATCAATAGTAGGGGTGGAGTCATTGCTGTGACCATAAGCATTTGAAATTCTTAGCATTTTTCAATAGCAAGTCTCTTGGCAGAAAATTCCCTCAATTTTTGCTTGGGAAAATCTTTATTTCTTCTTTATTTTTAATAATAATATGGCATTCAGAATTTTAAGTTTTTTTCTCTCAATATTTTATATGTTTCACTGTATTCTCTTCTTGCTTACATGGGTTCTGAGTAGAAAATGGATGTAATTGTTATCTTATTCTTCTATAATAAGTTGTTTTCCCACTTGGTCTTATTATAAGATCTATCTTTGTATCTCATTTCCTGTAATTTAAAATGCAGAATAACTAGGTACGATGTTCTTAGCATTTGTAAGACAGTGTTCTCGAAGGTAACTGGATATATGGTTTGGTGCTTGATATTAATATGAGGAAATTTTCAGTAATTATTTCAAATATACCTGTTTCTTTTTATGTTTTTTTGTTTCCCCTCTTTCTTGAATTATAATTATGCATACATTGTAATTTTTATAACTGTCCACATTTTTAGGGTGTTTTGTCCCTTTCTTCAAACAGTTTTTTTTCTTTTTCTTTTCTTTTTTTTTTTTAGTTTTGGATATTTCTATAAATATATATTCATGATCAGAGAGTTTCTTCAGTTGTGTCTAGTCTTCTACTGATCCCATCAACTATATTCTTTATTTCTATTACAGCATGTTCATTTCTAGCATCTCTGTGTGTTTTTCTTATAATTCTTATTTCTTTATTTGCATTAATGATGTTTTTGCACATCAGTTACTTTTCCATTATTGCCTTTACCACAATAATCATAGTTGGTTTAAATTCTTGGTATGATAATTCTAATGTTCTTTTCATATATGAGTGAGTCTGTTTCTGATACTTTCTTGTCTCCTCAAATTATGCTTTTTCTGTTCTATTGTATGTCTTGTAAGTTCTTATTGAAAGCTGGACATGAAGTGATGAGTGAAAGGAACTCAAGTAATGAGAACTTAGTAATGTGATGGTGCAGCATATGCTGGCCCATGATGCAAGCATTGATATATGTAAAGGTGGGTCAAATCAAATATGTTACATTATCACATTAAGCTGGGTAGGATGAGCAAGTGGTCTCCATTCCTATATATAGTTGTTCTTGTTGAATGCCTGTAAAAATGTGAATTCTGTAGTTCTTTGAGTATTCTGTTTATTAAGTCAAATAGTTGATGTTATATCCTGTACATCTCTATTATTTTATTAACTTCCCTATTAAATGCAGAGATTTCAGCTCTAATTGTGAACACCTCGATCAGTTTTACCTTATGTACTTTCAAGCTCTGTTATTGAATAGATGCTATCAACCATTTATATTATTATAGACCAATTAATCTCTTCATCTTTATAACTTAACCTATTTTTCCTGATAATATTTCCTCTGAAATCTAATTCATCTTATATTAATGCAACAATTTCTGTTTTTTTTTCTATTTATTCTTGGCATGCTATAGAGATTCATTCATTTAAATTTTGTCTGTGTATTTATATTTAAATTCAAGACCTATACACAGCATATATTTGGCTAGTGCTCTCTTTTCCAGTTTTGCAATATTATGTCAATAATTTTTCAAATAATTACCAATAGCACTTTCTTTTAGCATCCTAATTACACATATGTTGTACACTTTGATATACTACCGTATTATCTATAAAATCTGTTAATTTTCTTTTCTTTACTTTTGGATACATTAGATTGCCAAGATTTCAAGTTCACTATATTTTCTTCTGCAGTGCCTAATTTAAAGTTAATACTATTTGTTAAGTTTCCATGGTGTATACTGTACCATCTCTTAGCATTTCTTCTATTTTAATTTCCATATCTATTATTATGTTTATTATTGTATTCAATAATTAAGCATATAAAACTTTTTATAAGCTGTACACTAATGTAATTTTAGGAGTTTTTTTGTTTTGTTTTGTTTTTTTGCGATACTGGGGATTGAACTCAGGGGCATTCAACCTTCGAGCTATACACCCAGCCCTATTTATTATTCTTTATTTTGAAACAGCGTCTCACTAAGTTGCGAGGGTCTCGCTAGGTAGCTGAGACTGTCCACAAACCCAGATCCTCCTGTCTCAGCCTCCCAAATGCTGGGATTACACGCATGCACCACCATGTCCGGCTTAAATTTTTGTTATTGAGGTATTTAAAGTAAATATCTTTCATGATCTCCTTTATAGTTTCTTTTTTAATTTTTCCTCTAGTCATTTTTGCTTGGATACAAATATAGTAGTTTCATATTTCTGAATGCTTAATGTCTGTGTTATTTTAAGATATTTGGTTCTGATCTACCAAGCAGTTTATAAGTTACTTACAAATTGCTCTGATAACTTCAAGAATATTTTTTTGTTGTTATTGTTTGGTTTTGTCTTTAAAAAGTTGGCCTTTAATTTACTGTATCATTGAAAACTGTTTAGTCTCACTACTGAGGCATAACCCTTCTGAAGTTTCTACTGAGTGCTCTTGAATTCAATTGTTTTCTACACTGACTGGCAAAAATTCAAAAGGTTACTATATATATATATATATATATATATATATATAATTTTATTGTATGCATATCTAGGTATTGTATATGTTTATTAAGAATTATAATATCTCCAAAAATTGGCTTGTGACCAGTCTTGTTGATTATCTATTTGTACATGCATGGAGTGTTACTGATTGTTACTTTTCAAACACTAATAGAAAATCTGTACAAATTTATGGAACTGTGTAATTGCCCTGGAAGATCTTCCTTCTTATGCTTTTATTAGAATATTTGCCAGGAAAAAAATGAAGCAGAGTTATAGTATACTTCATACCTCAATATTGATTTCCTTTTTTTCTGTTTTTGTTTTTGTTTTGTTTTTTGAGTATCACAAATTGTTCTTGTTCAAAACCTGAAGAGCCTAGATTTTTAAAAAGTTTTTTGGAAGGAGGATAAGTTTTGAAATGTACTCCTTTGTGGGTGGAACTTAAATTTCCTTTTCCATTCATTTTGATGATGTTGATAATGATATCTACTACTTCATGATTCTCATGCTTTCATTTGCAAAGTGGAATGATTGAGCTCAGGCATACCCTGGGTTGAATATAAATGGTATTGATGATAAATAAAAAATATTGACCTAAAATATCTATACAAAAAATTATACTTTCTCAAAGGTATTCTGGCTGAAATAGAGTTTCTAGGCTTTTGCCAAAAATGATGACAATGTTTCAAATGTTTCTTTGGAAGTCAGAATGTGGTCAGTTGCAAACAATCTGCAATGACCCATAAGAGGGTTTGGAACTTATCAGTGATATTGGAAATTCACAGCTTTGCTGTTCTGTATAGAAAAGGCTTTCGTCTGTCCACTTCTAATTTAATATAATGTACTTTTATACTCTGGAAAGTACAAGAGGTAATGACCTGAATTATACTCCTTTAGTACTGTATCATAAAGAACAAGAAAGAGCTCTAGGGGCAGAATACATTTTACTCATTTTAACAAGTTTATTCCTTTAAACTTTAGTATCACAACAGTTTTAAAGAATCTAGTCATCAAGTGACATAAAAACTGAAATTCCATTTTAAAAAAGTAAATATAGTACTGTGTCTTTATGAAATTTATCAAATCACAATTCAACTGACAAAAACATAATAGAGTATATATCCTGAAGTGATATCAATGTTAGGGATGCCAGAACATCTAAGTACCCTAGAATATTTATTTTTGTCTTAGATATGCAGGCACTGTCCAAAGAGCCTAATGTGACTCTTCTGTAAAGTATTAACTTATTGTGAGAATTTTCTCCTGATAATACTATGAATTAGTAAAACAGTCTCTGTCCATTTTAAAAGAAGACAGAGAATGAACTATATTTCTAAGAGCATTTAGGCAACTTAGATTTTTCAAGTTAAATGTGCTTGTATCATTTTTTTACCATTAATCATGCTCAAGCTTTAATTTAAAATGTTAATATATCCTATTTTTAAAGTTGTACACTCTGTTTTAATTCACTTGATTATACAGTGACTGGCAAATATTATAGAATATCCAGATAATGTTTGTTTTTATATTCTAGTGGCCAGTAGCATCCATATTAAATCATAAGAAAATTCTTTGGGAGCATTCACCTAGCTGTAAAATGGACTGTCCATCACCCTTTATGACTTGGCATTTTTATCTGCGCCTAGCATTTGACATTCTATAGATTTTCATCAACTTGTACTATTTGGAAGGGGCTTTGCATTTCAAAGGTGATATGATAAAGCAACAAAATAGTATGTAATGCAGAAAATGGAAGGGAAATTACCAGAAACTTATGTTAAAAATTATTTCCACATGAACCTTGTTCAGTGTTTTTGCTTACTTTCTTAAAATAGGTTCATACCTACTCCCTAAGCAGTCTTCTCCTTTAATAATAACAGATATTCAGGTATTTTTTTCTGATTTGACAGCTTGCATATGGAAAAAGAAGAATCAAACGATGTTGTCTTTCATTTTCTTTGATTTTTTTCATATTACAAAGAACTGCATTAATCCTGCATTTCATAAATTAAAGTAGATGCCATTACTTCCCACACTTGATCTTGCTGAAATAGTATTGCATGAGTTTTGTAGATGAACTGATTTCAACATTACGGAAAAGGCAATTTAGAGCTATGTTCGATGTAAGCAGAAATGTAGAGAAAAACTAGACAAAAGAGCCATTTATAACATGACTATGTGTCTTAATAACATTCGAAAGTCTGCATCCATTTGCAGTCTGTTGCTGGAAACCTTATCTTGAAGTCTGTAACATTATAAATTTAGCTTACCAATAAGACATTTGCTGCAGAAAAATTTATTGAAGCAAATGATCCTCCTATTCTGATTCTTTTTATTTCATTTAGATCTTACAAATAATGGTACATGAGTCCTAGAGAAGTGCAATGATCACAGAAATTGATTATTCCGTAGAGAATTGGAATGGTGAGCAAAAGACAGATTCTCACCTGTACCTATTCCCTCTATACATATTGCCACACCCTTATACTTTGCCATTACTCCTTATCTCCAGACACAATATCTTGATTATCCTTCAAAAGATACAAAAAGATACAATTGAAAGTGTCATGGCAGAAGGCAGTTAGAAAATAAATCTTTTCTGAAAGAAAACTTCTGGTTTTTGTGAATATTTCTAAATTAAATCCTTTTGTTCTCTTTCCTTATTTTCTACCTCTGAGCTATACCCCCAGCCATATTTTTTTATTCTTTTTTTTTTTGAAACAGCGTCTCCCTAAGTTGTCGAGTGCCTCACTAGGTAGCTGAGGCTGGCTGTGAACCCGGATCCTCCGGTCTCAGCCTCCCAAATGCTGGATTACAAGCGTGTGCCACCACGCCCGGCTGCTTGCCTTCTTTTTAAGATAAAACTGAAAACCACAATATTTTCTTTACCATTTTTATAATACTGTATATCTTAATATAATACTTAGGGATAGAAATAGGCCAACCGGATCGATTATAATCAAGTACAAATTAGACAGGAAATATGTTTATCTTTCTCCTGCACTTTGGCAAAGTATAATCATGCTTTAATAAGAACTATATTAAAAAAAAAAATGTGGTGTGGATGTATAGTGCAGTATTCCAGCACTTGTCTAGAATGTGCAGGGCCCTTCATTTGTCTTCCACCAAAGGAAAAAATGCATATACAAATGCGTATTGTATTTATGTGTATGTGTGTATGCAATTCTTTACTACATAAAAATGCCCAGAGACTCTACTTCATTCCTTTCAGATATGCCTTAAAAATATATTCACCAAACTCAAAATTGCTCTAGTCTATGAAGATATGTAGATTTAGAATTACACACACACACACACACACACACACACACACAAAAGGTCCTGTTGAAAATATCTAATTTCTTATGAAATAATATATTTCATTTGAAGCTGAACTTCAGATCTTGTGTTTATCCAAAAGTATCCAGATTTTGAGAAAATGATAGCATAATTTATGATCAATGTATCCTCCAGGCCATATAAATAATCAGAAAATAAAACACTAAATATACCTTTGTATAGCACTATATTTTGGTAGAAATTAATAAAAATAGATTTCAGACCAAGAGATATGTTAAAATGTTCCTGGAAATGTGTTCTTCCTACATTTACATTCTATTCCTGATAAAATCATAGAAAGCAAGAAACCTTTATTTCTGAATCATTATTTCATTTATTTAACTAAAATACATTATAAAACACTATAAAATATAAGACATAGATGAACACAATTTGATCAGGATAAAACTTACAAGTAGAATTATAAAAATTGGGAGACCGAGACAGGAGGATCTCAGGTCCAAGGCCAGCCTTGGCAAATTTAGTAAGACCCTGTCTCAAAATAAAAAGATAAGTAAAATGCCCTTGGATGAAATCCCCAGCACAGGAAGGAAGGAAGGAAGGAAGGAAGGAAGGAAGGAAGGAAGGAAGGAAGGAAGGAAGGAATTGAATATCTAGCTCATGGAAACTATAGCCTTGACCATTCCATTTTTCAGTCTAGAGTTCTATTCAGTCCTTTGCCTGTACATTCTTTGTTTTAATTCTAAATATCTGTGTACATAAATATATTTCCCAACATATTACATGTTCTTGTTATACAGTGACAAGGCCTTATTCACCTTTGTATTTTCTATGTGTTTGAAGGATACGTGCAGCATACATTAATAATTCGATAAATGCTAATCATCTAGTTCTAAAGATGACACATTATTATACACACACACACACACACACACACACACACACACACACACACACAATTTAGGTAAGTCATTCCCAGAAGAGGGAGAGAGGAAGAAAGTACTTTTATCACTAAATAATTAGGATTGTACATATTTTTACTTCTGATTCTCATGAAATTATTGCCTTGTTTCTTGACTAATAACCACATCAAGTTCATACTTTCCTGATCATATTATTCAGACAGTTAATGATTCAATCTTGGGAAAAATTGCCAAACTGTTAATATATCATAAAACTGGCTACTGCCCCAATTTAAACAATGAAGCAGATTAAGCAGCTTGGGTATTGCAATGAAAATATCATGCCATTGGAATTCAAATGCAGATGCAGCCAGAGGCTGTTTGATTTTTACCAACATAATTACAGTTAAACAATGTAAAGAGATCTCTCCCCTTAAGAAAAGATCTATTCGTGCCTAGAAATAAGTTGCCTCTAGAAAGATTGGCTAAAATCTAAAGGGACTTTAAGTGTGTTTTAAGATGAGGTTGTTCTAAATACTCATATTCTCTGTTCTCTTAAATCAAGAATCAACTTCAGCTAGGTTCTTAGAGGATTGAGTTTCATTCTTTTGTTAAAAAAAAAATGAAAGAATTACTTCTTTCACTCACTTAATGAAACAAACCAAATCAACTATCCAGTAAAAAGGAACATCAATAATAAGAATTATAAAAATAATCCTGCAATTTTAATAAGGAATTTGACTTAGTGTGGAGACAAAGCTTTTGTATGAATCAGCCTCATTCCAGCATTTTGCTTAGGTGAGAACAATTAAAGCACAGGTTTGTGTAATTTCAAAAAATACTGAATATTCTTGGATGCTAAACTCAATATGTTCAGAAAAAGAAATCAGTGCTACCATAAAAGAACCCTTTAACTAATGCCAACATCTTATATATAGAAAAAAATGCAATTTTCAATAATTGTTAAACATAAACATGCAACAGACATAGAAGTATATTTAAGTATAATTGCATGAATATATTTTTCTATCTGTCCCAATTAGACCTACTTCTACAGAAACCTAAGAGAAATAGCATGAAATTCAATTGAAGAAAAATAATAATTCACCCTGTTAATAATTATTTATATTACTTATAAAGCCTGTGAAAGGCTAACCTATAAAAAAAATGAAAGGTATGGTTGAGAATTAGGATAAAGTAAAATTTTTCTTGTTAACTGAGTAAAAATTGATGCTAATAAATTTTTATACTTTGCATTATAGCAATAATAAAAAGACACTTATTATTTATTTAATTTTATTTATTTTTGGTACTGGGGATCGGACCCAAGAGCATTCTACCTTTGAACTACAACCCCAGCACTATTTTATTTTTTATTTTGAAACAGGGTCTCACTAAGTTGCAGAAGGCCTCACTAAGTTGCTGAGGCTGGCCACGAACCTGTCGTCTTCCTCTCTCAGCCTCTCAAGTACTGGGAATACAGGCATGCAACACCATGCCTGGCTAAAAGGTATTTATTTAAAGTAATATAAACTTAATATAAGCTAGCACTATATCAGCATAAACTAAAGTAATATTAACCAAGTCTTCCCTTTAATCTGTGGTTACTATTGTGTGCAAGCATGGCCTATGTATACATGCTGATGTGGACTAAGGGAAATGTTAGTCTACATCTATATTGTGGCCTGTTCTTTCATTAATATACTACATAGTACATTTATTTTCCATTTTTTTCTTACAAATTGGGGCAAGGGACATTTTATTTATTTTTTTTGAATTAAAAAATTATTTATTGATTTAAAATTTTTCTTTAAAAGTGTTTGATAATCCTAACTAATCATTCAAAATGCGAACTGTAAACAAAACTGCAAAAGAGTAACAATTAAGTGTGAGTAGACAGACTATGAACAGGTGATAGACTGAGCAAGAGTACAGAAGGGAGCAACAGAGAATGGAAGATAGGTGTGCAAGTGTAATGCAGATAGTGACAATTTGAGTGAATAAGTAATCACACCTGGGCCACAGTGATTTCAATGCAGCCAGTTAGGAAACCTCTGGGCCAAATACTAAAACACGGGAGGAATGAATGAGCCTTCTCTGTGAGCATGCTCAGCATGTTGCATGGAAACAAGGAAGCACAGAAACTCTGTAGCCATCTCACAATGAATAGCTACCATTTCTAGGATGCAAAGAAATTTTCTTTCTGGTCTCTGGATCCATCATATATTGTTTTTCCATGCTTTCCTTGACCCTGGAGGACTGCAGCTACTGTTCCAAAACCTCCAAAGAAACCCCTTAAAATAAAGAAACTGCAGTAGCAGTAACACTGGGTTTGCTGAAATGCCCCTTCCCTCTACCTTGGCCTATGATTTATTTCTGGGCACATGCAAAAGGAATGGTTAAGTGCTACCAATCTACTTCATAATGCCAGAACAAACTTTAGTCCCATTGTCATAGAGCTGGAGTGAATGGAGGTGAGGGTATGTATGTGTATGTATGTGTGACTCTGGGAATCTGGACATTGCCCTCACTTTGTAACCCTTGCTCAGAACACTGGGGTTGCTTCCACTGGAGAGACTCCATGGTAATTCTAGAAGTGTCATTAAATACTCTCAGTTCACCAAGGCTGACCACCTCCATTGTCATAGGATGATGCAGCATCTGCAGAAGTGCTGTCTGCTGCCCCCTACTGATGGGGGTGGAGTGACATGTGCGAAGTAGGCTTGGACTTTAATATTGTGTAAATGGGTCCTGAGTCTCTTGATTCCAGTCAGTGTGATTTGCTGGCAGTCATAGAGTTCTATCTGCTCAAGGCTGTGACAGCTCTTCCAGTGCTCCAGGGATGCTTCTGTAATTAGTGGGCAGTTGTCCAGCTCAATCACCTCCAGCTGGTCATGGCACAGGCCCCATTCCCTAGGTGAGAATTCCGTCATCTGTGATCAGCTCACAGTGGAATAGCCTCAATACTTGAAGCCAAGGACAGTGTATAGAAAGTTGGATTAATGTGCTATCTGTTATCTGAACACATTCTTCCAGGTTCATCTTTTTAAGCTCATGGCAATTCCTGGCCAAAGTGGTAAAGCCCACATCTGTTAATTGGGAATATGTTGCCACTTCTGATATTCCTCAGAGGGCAGCCTGCTCTAAGCAAGTCTGTAAGTTCAAAGTCACCAGTTCAGGACAGTGTGCACCTACGTACTTGAGAGCGTCATCTTCTAACTGTGTGCAGCCCTTTAAGAATAAGGCCTTGAGACCTCCACAGCCTCTCACTAGTGCTTGAATGCCATCCTTGGTTACGTGGTCGCATGAGGAAATGTTCAATTGCTCCAACAGCGGACACCCTTCACTCAGAGCTTTGAGAGACATATTTGTTACTGATGTACAGGAAGCCAAGTCAAGGTGCCTGAGTTTGGAACAGTACTTGCTAAGGCTAGTACCCCTAATGTCTGTAGTCTTTGTACACCCATTTAGATTCAGTATTTCAATGTTTCTACAGTTTTGTGCAAAAGTCCTTAATGCATTGTCTCCTACTCCAAGACACCCACAAAGACTTAAATTTCGTAAAAAGCCCCCACATCGTTTTGAAATATTCTCCATTACTCGGCCCTCAATATCCCTCTGGAAATCAAACAGGTTGATTTGCTGCCAGTTACTGCCATCCAAAGCCAGAACATTCCACTCCCTAGAGACCTGAGCACAGTGACATAAGGTAACAACATCCAGAAAAGGAAATATCCGTAACAGGAGTTCTTTGGGAAGTTTTTTTTTTTTTTTTTTTAATTAATTACAGCTTTGTCGTTATTTGAGAACATTGTCGCCTTGAACCCAAAGTGTAGCAGAAGGTCCCTGCTCAGAACCATTTTTCTCTTCTTTCTGGATGCCTCTAGATTTAGGCAGTTCTGATGTTGCTGCTGTTGCTGCTGCTACTGCTGCCTCCCCTACCGCTGTTGTAGCTGCTGACGCTGCCCCTCCCCCCACCCACCCCCGCTCCATAGATTGCATTATGGGGTGCTGCAGGGAGGCCTGGGGGCCTCTCCAGGGCAGGAGGCTTCCTGGGCATGGCTAGGGAAGGCAGGGCTGCACCGAAGGGCAAGCTGCATGCCCCTGTATGCTGTGGGGTGGCCTCAAGGCCACATCTCAGGCCTCTGGGTCAGGGGGTGAAGTACAGGATCCAGGCAACCACTCCTCGCAAGGGGCATTCTAAAAATTAACTTTCCTCGATGTTAACATTTAAAAGTTTTAGATTTAGTAATGTGTTTATTAAAAATATCATGCTAAAATATGGAATAAATACTTGAACAACTGATATGGAGTCTTTTATGCATTGCTATATTATAACCTACCTCACCTAAAGATATACTTTCTTTGAAATAAACATGTTCATTAAAGCCATATTTTAAACCCATTTTTATAAAAAAGTAAGCATAATTAGAGAGCAAAATTTTTGAATGATAACTACTTTCATAAATTATGTATAGGCATGGACATAGGCAGAGAAACTAAACTATTAGAGAATATCCAATTAGAAAACATTCAACAGACTTTTTTTTTTTTTTTTTTTTGCGGTACTAGGGATTGAACTCAGGGGCATTCTACCTACAAGCTACACCCCCAGCCCTATTTTTTTATTCTTTATTTTGAAACCGGGTCTCACTAAGTTGCGGAATGCCTCACTAGGTAGCTGAGGCTGGCCACGAACCCGGATCCTCTGGAAAGCCTCTGGAATGCTGAGATTACAAGCGTGCGCCACCACGCCCGGCTCAACAGACTTTTCTTAAGAATGTATTATGGGAAAAATAACTTGGAAAATTCTGCATGGAGTTTAAATGCTTCGGGGGCTGCTCTTGCTATACTTGTGTGGACCTTTATCTGTGTAGGAGGAGAGAGATATCTGTGACACATTTCCCACACATTGGAAGCTTGCAATCAAGGAATGGCCCTAAAATAAGAAAGGGACAATCAGAAAACTATGAAAGAAAGAAAAAAAATATATTCTCATATATGTTCCCACTATTTAATATTATTTCTTCATATATGCATATAAAACAAATTTCTTTCATATATGTATATTAAAATATCATATATATGTATATATAATTCTGTATATATATATACATATATGAAAGAAATAAATGAACAGTGGGAATTTTCTAATGAAGTAAGATTTTTTTTATGCTTTATGCTGAAACCATGTCATTGCCAATGCAAAATGGAAACTGGCAATAAAAGCTTCCATTTACATGAGAAATTGCCCAAATGCCCCCCACACATACTGTTTTTCATGCACAATACAAAGTGGTTCAATTTGCAATGGAACATATGCTAAATGTTTAAGCTCATAGATGATTTAGACAAAATGGAAAAGATTTTTTAAACATTTATTTTACACTTTACAGGATTCATTTAGATTGGCAGATGTTCCAAAAACCAAAGAAAAGTTACTTAAATAGATAGTGGAAATGAAAATGTTTGCGAAGAATGCAAGAGAGAGAAAAATAAATATCTCACCTTGTGGCACTAAGTATCAGAAAGCAAATAAAGAAATAAATGAGTAATACATAAAACTCTAGAGGAAATCTAATAGTTAAAATACTGAAGGGCTTCCAAATTCTTTCGGTACCTGCAGCAAATGATGTATTGATTTTGCTGTTAAACTGCACAGCTGTAACCAACACATTAGACATGGAAGATAAAAGCAATGACTAAAAGCACCTTATTTCATCTGTCACACCTGAGGCACTGCCTTCTTCAGACCTTTAGTGTATTAGCACAGAAAATCAATTAAGTAAAGAGCTAAACAAATGAAGGGAGAATAAAAAGGCCCTCATTCACAAAGTGTCAGGGATGTCAACAAGCCCAGGAGACTTCGGTAAACTGTATGATATCTCCAAATAAACCATAACAACTTTTTTTCTGAACATCTAAAACTTAGCAATTATGTATCGCAAATTTCTCCAAAACCATTTTGGAAGGTCCTCAGCCATTAAACAGTGTATGATAACACTAAATTGCTTATGGACAAAAATGATTCTTCTATAAAATACACATCAAAGTATTTGGTGTCAGCTTAAATTTTAGTGCATAGACTTTTTTTTAATTTATAAATATTATGTATCAAAGAAACAAATACACTGACCAAATGTAGCTACTTCTTATTACATTTTCAAATTGGTGGTTCACATGGATCTTTAGAGAAAGGCTATTTTCATTTAAAATATGCCTAGCCTATTCCGTGCTTCTACCTGATCTCCAAATTTTTGATGCAACTTAAGTGATTAATTTTATCAACCATTTTTACCACAATAAATGACTCATATTTATCTAGACAAAGTCATGATCATAACATCTACTGCTATGATCATAAGATCTACCTCAAGGAATATGCTAGCTCTATTTATTTATTTATTTATTTATTTATTTACTTATTGCAGTACTGGGAATGGAACAGGGGCATTCTGCCTCTGAGCTACAACCCCAGCCTTATTTTTTTATTATTTATTTTGAAACAGGGTCTCACTAAGTTGGGGAGTGCCTCTCTACGTAGCTGAGGCTGGCTTTGAACCTGGATCCTCTGGTCTCAGCCTCCCATGTACTGGGATTACAAGTGTGCACCACCACGCCTGTCTATACGCTAGGTTTAAATACTATGATACTAATTTTTCTTTAAGAAAAAAATGTTTTCCTATTAATAAAATCTAGACACTTCTTGAGAGATATCTCAAAAAGTGTTAGAGGAAATTTGTGTCACACATCAAGGTAGATTAAATTTTAGAGCCAATATTGATCTCTTTTTCTATAAACTTACCCAAATTAAAAAATTACGAATTCTCTATCTCTTACACCACTAATACATAGCACCTTATCAATTTTCAAGTTACTGTGGCTTCATCTCATCTAGTAGCAGCTGTTAGTATACTATTATATTCTTCTCTTTTCTTTATCCATATCTATTTTCTTCCTATAAAATACTGTCCATAATTGGGCACAGTTATGCATGCCTGTAATCCCAGTACGTGGAAGGCTGAGACAGGAAGATCCCAGGTTCAAGGCCAGCCTCAGCAACTTAGTGAAACTATCAGAAAGACAATGTTTTAAGATTAAAAAAATAATAATAATAACATAGGGCTGAGGTTGTACCGCAGAAGTAGAATTCCTCTGGGTCCAATCCCCAGTAACACACACACACACACGCACACACGCACTCTTTCCATACACAGAGCTCTACAAACTCTAGCTTTATCCTGACCAAATCATCATTTAATTAACTTTTGCATGTGTTTGTATTCTCTGTCTTCTCCTGGTAATCACTGATGCCCAGATATCAAGACCTCTCCCATGAAAGTATGATTCTCTCACTTTCCTTCTGATTAGTTTGCATTTTATTCCTCAGAATCAATACTAGGCACTAACTACATCTCGTATCCTGTTTTCTTACGTGAGATTCAAATCAGATATTCACTGAATGTCAACTGTGGTTCAGGCACTATGTTCTCAGTTTTATCTGTAAAAAAGCATACCAAATATAATCATTTGCATCTCCTAAATTTCTTGTGATGTGACCTGCTGGTTCAATCGTACTGATGAAAATAAATTCAAGAAACATATTAAACTTGCCAAATCCATTAACTCTTAGTCATACAGACATCCACTGGAATCTATCGCTCTGTGATTTTCCTCTAGGAAATAGCTCTAGTCTTCTTTCTTTGTACATAACAGTTCATTATATCAGCTCTTTGCAAATGTGTATCTGCAATATTGTATATTTTATAAATCTCTAAGAAGATAGAAATAGAGGTCCATATTCCAAATGTCCAATGTGACATGAACAGAAGCAAATAAGTAGTAGGAATTGTGCAGGGAAGTAATGGCCTTTTCAGGAGAAATTTTATATGAGTATGTATGTATTTCACATACATACACATATAAATGTATATATACACAGAGAGAAAGAGACAGCAGGAGAGGCCTAAAGTATGTTGCACATCTCATAAAGCAGTCAAGATTGTTGTTCTGGAAACCAGCACCGAATGGGTTCTGGTTTAACAAGCATGTCTTACTCATTTCATAGTTTCCCTATGATATTATGCCTTTTAATAGCAACATATTATATGTAGACATACTATTTTCAATACAAAATACACTAGATTAGAACTCAATTTTTTTTTTTTTTTTTTTTTTTTGCAGTACTGGGGATTGAACTCAGGGGCATTCTACCTCCGAGCTACACCCCCAGTCCTATTGTTTATTCTTTATTTTGAAACCGAGTCTCACTAAGTTGCGGAGTGCCTCACTAGGTAACCCGGATCCTCCGGTCTCAGCCTCCCGAATGCTGGGGTTACAAGCGTGCGCCACCACGCCCGGCTTAGAACACAAATATTTATTAATGGTCACAATATGAATTTGAATATATGTCAATTTAAATTTTTTAAATTTAAACTAAATACCAAGGAATACTTGCTTTCACACATAGCGTTGAGGAAATTCTGAGGGGTCTATTAATAAAAATAATTTAATTAAATATTTTAATAGAATTTAATTTTTGGTAGATAACATATAGACCTTGTCTAGGTGGTCACCTAATTAATATTCACTGTTGTAAATAGTGTGTTTTTAATATTTGTATATTACAAAGGATTTTATAGAGGCATATTGAAAGCAGATGTCACAAGCTTCTGTGATTTTGGCACATATATCTTATTATTACCAGTTGCCTGATTTAAAAATATGTAGTTAATATATTTAAAATAGATTTAAGGTTATAGCCAGAGGTTTGACAAATTATACAATTGGTTATGTGTAGTACAGAGTATCATATTAAAATATAACATTTTCAGCCAGGCGTGGTGGCGCACGCTTGTAATCCCAGCATTTGGGAGGCTGAGACTGGAGGATCCAGGTTCGGGGCCAGCCTCAGCTACCTAGTGAGGCACTCTGCAACTTAGTGAGACTCGGTTTCAAAATAAAGAATAAAAAATAGGGCTGGGGGTATAGCTCGGAGGTAGAATGCCCCTGAGTTCAATCCCCAGTACCGCAAAAACCAAACAAACAAAAAGAACACTTTCTTTGTTAATGTTAGTACTTCTCGGTGCTCAGTAAAATTTCTAAATTTCTGCATATTTTATAGTCGAAAACAAATCTTGTGCTTTTGTATAATTCACCTTGACACTATAACTTAAGGTTGCACATAGTTGAGCATATCAAAAATAAATTTATTGGTGGTATATTTTAGTACTTGCTCAGAGAGAAAGATCCATGTCAGTTTCAGATTTAACCAGGGTTCCACTGTCATATATACAAAAACATCTCTGTGGATCATCTGAAAGTGAACAATTCTGCTGAAACTCATATCCTCAGATCACCATAAGCAGCTTGTACTTTGACAGGCAATTTAGAACAGCTTTAGGGGTCCCAGATGTTCAAAAGTCCAAGTTTACCAGGGTGACTTGGCTGCCATTGCTAAGTATATTATAAACAGAACAGAACAGAGTGACTTTCTAAGTGACTTCAAATATTGAGGAAGATCCCTGCTTGCTGCCTGGAAGTCTTGATCAACATCAATTATGTTCCATGAGCTAAAGTCATACGTTAATGTCCCCAAAATGACTCTTTTGAAATGCAGCTCAATTACCTGGGAAGGAAGCACCTTGTTCCATTTGCCTGTGAGAAGAATTACTTAGCAAGGTCTTGAGGGAATGAATGCCAATAAATATATTTTCATAAAAACAAAAAAATGAAAGAAAAAATGTGAGAATTGATCACTGCCCAACCACATGGGCCTAATTAAGTAGATCACTCCAAAAAGCCAAAGAAGGGCACTTTGAGGAAGCAGAGGTAAAATTGAAGTTATGAAAAGAATAATTTTTAAATAAGACTTTTAGAGCTTTATGGTAAAAATATAAGGTCATCCTTTGTGGATACAGAAAGTATGGATTCACTCTTCTTTGCCTCTATTTCTTCTGTAAAATAGGGAGAATACTAATAGCTACATCATAGATATGATTAGAACATCACAGATCATCAAGAAAACACATATGAAGCATTTAAAACTTTAAAATAATACTAATACTATTTGATGTGGAGAATCATTATTATTACAATGGAGTATCTTGGCATATTTGTCATTTTATATATAAAAATCTATTATTAGTTCTGTGGGTCATTCGTATTCAAATAGCCAACTCTCTCAAAAAGAAAACAAAAAAAATATTTTTTACAGTTTTATTTCTGCAGTACAATCTGGGTGCTTAATTTTGTTCTTTAGCTTAGCAATGTATCTTAAGTCTTTCTCATGTTAGAAAATGAAATTCAAACCAATTATAAGCAACTTGTACTCGATTTTTATTCCTAGCAAATGAACACACATTTAAATGACATTACAGGGTATTTTTCACAGCTCTCCTAGATGATAGATACATTCTTAAGGCACTTCTCATTGCCAGGAAATGGGAGCTCTTGTCCCTGTTCCAATAAAATGAGCATGCATAAGAGTCTCTGGGAGACTGATAATCTCCCACGCAATTTCATTTGTCAGCTCCCTGTAGTCTACAAGCTTGTCTTCAAGGAGACTTTACCTGCATGAGGATTTCAGGATTAGGCTTTTCTTTGTAATTTCACTCACTAATAATGGGATTCTGTGAGCACTTTCTCAATTATTTCTCCTTCCTAGGGCGAGGCTATAGAGGTAAATGTAGAGATTTATATACTTAATTCCCTGCAGATCAAAATGATTCTTCTTATTTTATAATTTTTTTGTAAAGCTAGAATTTCCTTCAACATACAGACTAGCATGGTAGTTTAATTTTCCTTCTTTCTTCCTGAATACTTTCCACCCTGCACTTTTCCCTCTCCTTCCCTGCCTACTTTTCTTCATCTTTTCCTCCTGCATTTCTTTCTAGTAGTCAGGAAATAGATACTAGCATTTCATTTTCCATAAAGTTTTCCCTCCTTTAGGGAAATATCCCCAAATATATATTTAAATTGTCTTATTTCATAAGCATATACAGAAAATCACAGAGAAATAGATACATATAAAATTAAACAAATATTCAATTAACTATAATAAAATTAAGTTGAATATAAATCAACTTCCTTTTTGGCATCAGCCTCAAGATCACAATATGCATGTCAGTGACCATTTAAAAAATGTAACATTTATTTGACCTTCAGTCAATTAATTATTGCATGTCAATTCAACTATGGCCATAGTCACTCTGTCAGTTTGATATTTCCTCTTTGAATCTAATCTCTATTCTATCACTTTTTTCAAGATCTCCTAACAATGGAACAGGACTTTATGAGCAGGTCACTAATACCTCTATTCCATTGTTTTTCTTCATAATTTCTCATTTCTAAAGAAATGAGAAAGTCTCTTAGAATAAAATGTTTCTATTATCTATGGCTTTTTTACCTTTAAATTGTATTACTTTGCTAATTATGTGCCTAACATGAAATTCATTTTTTTCATTGGAGAAAACTGGGGATTATATATCCCCCAATTTTATCCAAAATATTAAAGTACTATCTACAAAATTGTTAGATACATTAAATCAATTGTTAATGTTGTATATTAAATTATTAGTACAAATTATGTATACTTTTATTTCTGCAGTGTCTACACTGCTCCACTGATCTGTATTTGCTTTGTAATCATCTCCATAATGCAGTGATTTGTGTTACTTTATATAAAGACTTGGAATCATACAGTGAGTTCATCAAATGTATTTTTTTTTTTTTTTTTGGCGGTACTGGGGATTGAACTCAGGGGCATTCTACCTCCAAGCTATACCCCCAGCCCCATTTTTTATTCTTTATTTTGAAACCGAGTCTCACTAAGTTGTGGAGTGCCTCACTAGGTAGCTGAGGCTGGCCGCGAACCCGGATCCTCCGGTCTCAGTCTCTCGAATGCTGGGATTACAAGCGTGCTCCACCACGCCAGGCTCACCAAATGTATTTTTTAAAAAATAGTTTTGAGCCGGGTGTGGTGGCGCATGCTTGTAATCCCAGCATTTGGGAGGCTGAGACTGGAAGATCCAGGTTAGAGGCCAGCCTCACCTGTTTGCAACTGAGGTCCTCCGCAACTTAGTGAGACCTTATTTCAAAATGGAGAATAAAAAATAGAGCTTGAGCTGTAGCTCAGAGGTAGAATGTCCCCAGGTTCCATCCCCAGTACTGCAAAAAAAAAAAAAAAAAAAAAATAGTTTGGTAAATTTTGTTATCTAATATAACTGGAACTTTTGTGTCTGTAATTATTGTTAACATTAAACTGCTGGTCATTTGGGGTTTTTGTTTGTTTTGGTTTTTTGTTTTGTTTTGTTTTGTTTTCTTGCAATATAACAGTGATCTTGAAAACTTAGTTGAGAGTTACAGCACCTTTTCAATTTACTGGGATAGATGTCTAAGAATATGTATGAGTTCTTCTTTAACTATTTAAAATAATTTATCATAAAAGCTTCAGCATATAAATTTTATTTTTTGGAAGGGTTTTAACAATGAATTTAATGTATTGATGAATAGTTTTATTTAGGTACTAGCTTCTCAATTAAATTTTGGTAGTTTGATACTTAAAGAAATTTGTTACTTGATCTAACTTGAAGATTTTTTTAATATTATATTCATCATATTCCTTTAGTTACACTTTAGTATTAACAGGATCTGTAGGGATGTCCCTTCTTTTTTTTTTTAATATTTTTCTTGTAGTAATTCGTGCAATATAGCATACGTCTTTGTTAAGTACAAGTTGTTAACAACATATTTGCACACAATTCTCATTTGACCCCTTCCCCAATTTTCACCCTGTTCCCTCCCCCTCCCTCCCCCTCAGGTTCAGTTCAGTGAGTGACCTTGATATGATTGTGTAAGTACATCATGTGCCTTAGGGTGTCCCTCTGCCCCATGCATCCACTACAATTAAATCAACTTCTTTGCTTATCAAGGATCTCTCCTTTTCATCTGGAGACCCTCCTATGCCCCATCTTCTCCCTAGCATCCACATATTAGGGAGAACATGTGCTTCTTTACTCTTTGTGACTGACTAATCTCACTTAACATAATGTTTTCCAGTTGCATCCATTTCCCTGCAAAGAACATGACTGGGAACCCTAATACATTGTTGGTGGGATTGCAAACTTGTGCAACCACTGTGGAAAACAGTATGGAGGATCCTCAGACGAATGGGAGTGAACCTACCATATGACCCAGCAATACCACTACTGGGTATATACCCAACAGAATGGAAACCAAATTATCAGATTGATGCATGTGTATCTATGTTTATAGCAGCTCAATTCACAATAGCCAAACTATGGAAGCAGCCAAGATGTCCAACCACAGATGAATGGATTACAAAACTATGGAATATGTACACAATGGAATTTTACTCAGCCATAAAGAAGAACAAAATCATGTTCTTTGCAGGGATGTCCCTTCTAATATTTATATTTTATCCTTCTCTACTTTTTATAGTCATTCTTGCTAAATATTTATGTTTATTTTATATATTTACAATTAATCAACTTTTAGTTTTTTTATCTTTTTCTATTTTTCTTCATAGTTTACATGATTTTTTTTGTTTTAACATTATTATTTTCTTTTTTCCCATTTGATGTAAATTTTACTTGCTGGGTTTTTTTCCTAGTTTCTTAAAAAGAATACTTGTAGCACTGATCTTTAGACCTTACTTGTTTTTATAATGTTAGCATTTTAAACTTCATATCTCTCTAGGACTCTTTTATCTGTATTCCACAATTTTTATATATATTTTTATTTTCATTATTTTATTCATTTTTTTTTTTTCGGTACTGGGGATTAAACTCAGGGGCATTCCACCTCTGAGCTACACCCCCAGCCCTATTTTTTATTCTTTATTTTGAAACCAAGTTTCACTAAGTTGCGGAGTGCCTCACTAGGTAGCTGAGGCTGGCCGGGAACCCGGATCCTCCGGTCTCAGCCTCCCGAATGCTGGGATTACAAGTGTGTGCCACCATGCCCGGCTTTTATTTTCATTATTTTAAATGATACCCAATATACTTTATTCCTTGTTTATGTCCCATTAATTATTTAAATGTGTATTTTTTATGGTTTGAATTTAGAATGTCCCCCTAGATCTTACAAAGACAAAGCAGCCATGTTGGAGGTGGGGATTGGTTGCTAAGGAGGGGTCTCAGGGAGTGTGGCCTTTAGGATTATGTATAATCCCTCCTCCCCTTGCTAGTTCTCTGCTCTAGACTCCATGATGCAAGAACAGAGCCCCTGACTCTCCCCTTGCCTCTCCTCTTTTCTCTCCTGCCTCTCTTCTCTCCTTATCTCTCTTCTCCTCTCCTCACCTCTCTTCTTCTCTCTTCTCCTCCCTTTCCCATGCAGTTCTGTAGAGTTCACCTAGCCTAACATGGGAAAAAACCCTGAAATATCCAGAACTGTGAGCAAATAAATCTTTCTTTCTCTAAGTTATGGTGGTCTGGTGTTTTGGATTACAGCAGTAGGAATAATAACTGAAACAGATACTAAGAAATTATTATTATTAAATAGAGAAAAATGAGCCGGGCGTGGTGGCGCACGCTTGTAATCCCAGCATTCTGGAGGCTGAGACCGGAAGATCCGGGTTTGCGGCCAGCCTCAGCTATCTAGTGAGGCACTCTGCAACTTAGTGAGACTCGGTTTCAAAATAAAGAATAAAAAATAGGGCTGGGGGTATAGCTCGAAGGTAGAACGCCCCTGAGTTCAATCCCCAGTACCACAAAAAAAAAAAAAAAAAAATAGAGAAAAATGAACCCACTAATTGAAGAAAAGTGGATTCAGTGCAAAGAATCAAAGACTCTGATTCATATTGCTGGCATTTAGACTTAATTGTATGCAGTTAATGATGCAATATTTAGTATTTTATATAATCATACAGGATCTCATGTAATCTCACATTATTAGATAATCTCTAGATTTTTTTCCCCAATTTTAGTGGCACTCCTTGACCTCTTCAGAGGAAATTACATTAAATTACATTTTACTTGATTGAAAAGTAAGTTTTTATTCATATACCATTTGTTCTAAATGGAATTTTTCCCAGAAACGTCACCTGAGGAAATAACATTTCAAACACAGATACTGAAATGTTCCAGAAAATTATTTTTCTTTTTATTCTGCTTATCTTTAAAAGATTTTTCTACCTTTGCTTTTAGAGAATAAAATCAATGGTGGGACAATAATTCGAATACTTACTATGTAATGGAGAATGAGTCAAATTAAGATTAAAATGCTTCAACTACAGACTTTTTTTAGACAAATTAATCCTTTTCTTGACCAAAATTTCAAATTAAGATTAAAATGCTTCAACTAAAGACTTTTTTTTAAATTTTTTATTGTAGTAACTCGTGCAATATAGCATACATCTTTGTTAAGTACAAATTGTTAACAACATATTTGCACACAATTCTCATTTGACCCCTTCCCCGATTCCCTCCCCCTCCCTCCCCCTAAGGTTCACTTCAGTGAGTGACCTTGATATGATTGTGATAGGAGGGTCTCTAGTTGAAAAAGAGAGATCCTCGATAAGCAAAGAAATTGATTTAATTGTAGTGGATTCATGGGGCAGAGGGACACCCTAAAACTAGAGACTTTTTTTAGACAAATTAATCCTTTTCTTGACCAAAATTTCAAATTAAGATTAAAATGCTTCAACTAGAGACCTTTTTTTAGACAAATTAATCCTTTTCTTGACCAAAATTTATCAACTTTTCTCTTTGAAATTTGGCATGTTTTGATTCTCAATTTAGATAAAACATCCTATATGACTCAATAATTTTCAGCTTTAGGATGCAATTGAGCATTTTATAACTGCCTGCATCATTCACACTCTGTAAAGTAAAAAAAAAAAAAAAGTTTGACAAAATAAAATGTAGCATGGAGGTTATTACAAAGTGATTTTGTGTATTTTTAAATGTTCTCAGATAATGTATCCTTTTGTTTTATTTCAGCAAATGCCTGTACAGCTTATTGGGAAAAAGTTTGTATCATAACTAATTTATGCTCAAGAAACATACAGCATGTTAAAGATTAAGGATTAATGAAGTTTCACTGACCAATATATCTAATTGTGAACTTGATGTTTTAAAGCTGTACTAATACTTACACATTGCAATATGTAGCTTGCCTCTTCTGAGGAATAAATATATCATTCTGAAAATAGACAACTTCAGAGATCTTTATTGCATCTTACCGAGACAATAAAAGGGACATGATTGTATAACTAAATGATATAGTAGGAAAATTCAATTAGATATTGGTTCTGATTGTTTATCTTTCATTTTTACAAAACTAACCCTACATACATAAATAAAAGTAACTGTAAATGTGAAAGAATGAAAAATCAAATCATAGTATTTATTTAGTTTCTCCACATATTATATTCAGACAAATACATGGGGATTTACATTATTCTAAATATGTTAAAGACAAAAACAAACAAAAAACAAAATAAAAACTACTGAGCAAGTAGCCAAAGAAAAACATTATTATCACAAAAGTGTACTTATTTTTGCTTTCTCTTCAAATGCCTGCCTGCCTGTCTGCCTTCCTTCCTTTCTTTCTTCCTTCCTTCTTTCCTTTTGTTTGATTGAACCCATGAGCATACTATCTCTGAACTATATCTGCATCCAATTTAATATATTATTTTGAAACAAGATCTTGCTCAGTTGCTGAAGGTCTCCCTAAGTCGCTGAAGGTAGCCTTGAAACTGTGATCCTCCTGTCTCAGCCTCCCAAGTACTGGGATTACAGGCGTGTGCTACCATACCTGACTTCAAATATATTTCTTAAAATTTGGATAAAATTCCAAATAAGAAGTCTATATGTAAGAATTTTTGATTGCTAGTAATTATTTAAAAATATTAGCTAATATGTTTATGGTTAATGAACAGCCATTAATAAGAATTAACTCTCCAATCATTTCAGGATCTGCAATGCCTCAGGCTCATTATCATAGACATCAATTCCCACTACATAATGATGGAATTGAAATTATAGATGGTGTACAGATATTGACCTTAGTCCCTACTTACCTAAAAATGGGGCCTAAAATGTTTTATTTTTTGAATGTATGTTAAGGCCTGACTACTAATTTGTTATTTACTTTTATATTCCAACCATGAAGAAAATAATCAAAACCAATTGAGTTGTTTGAAGTTTCTAGTTATTCTTTTTAACTTTTTCTTCACTACATCTTTCTCTCCTTTTGGAGACTAAGTATTGCATGTATCCAAAAGAGTGTGTCTTGCATATTAATAAATGCAATTTTATATATTCAATGGAACCATATATTTTGTCTTCATTGATTGAGCAGTTAAGATTGTTTCCCTAAGGTATTTCCCAAAGCTAAATTGGCTAACAATTTGTAGATTAGTCACTGATAACACTATTGATTTGCTAATTGTCTATATGGAATTTTAGCTAACTGTTTCAAAAATTTATTCTCTGAAATTATAAGATTAATATTATTTTCTAAATAAAATTACAAAGGAGGTTGCTAAGCATGGTGGTGCATGCTTGTAATCCCAGTACTTGAAAGGCAGAGACTGGTAAATCTGGGTTCGCAGCCAGTCTCAGCTATGTAGTGAGGCCCTCTGCAACTTAGTGAGACCCTATTTCAAAAAAAAGGATAAAAAAAATAGGACTGGGGGTTTAACTCAGAGGTAGAATACACCTGGTTTCAATTCCCAGTACCCCCCCCCCAAAAAAAAATTACAAAGGCGGTAACTTTTCTTATATAAATTACATATTAAGAGGAGATTCTAATTCAAAGGAAAAAAGCTATGGCAAATTGAATTCTGTCTCTCCCACCAAATGCAACAATAAATTCTAGGCACAGAACATAGAACAACTTTCTGAGAAGTCTGAAAAATAAATGTTAGCAGGTGGGTTGAAGAAGGTCTCAGAATCCAAGTTTCTACCCAATTGTTGCGGTTTTCCATCTCACCCTCCAATTCTGCCTGCCTGCAGTCAGAAACAGAAAAAACGCATTGTGGACAGAAATGGATCTAAAAGAAACTCTCTACTTCAGGAACAAGGTGTACGAAAAAGAATCAGTATAAGTCAGGTAAAGTAGTGGTATTCTGATTTGTATTTTCCTTTCACTGCCATACAACTCCCAGATATTACCATAACACTGGCTGAAATGAATTGGGCAGAAGCTGATGCTGTCATACATAAAATTCAGAGGATAATAAATGTTTTTTTTTTTTTTCTTACTAATGGATTTGTGTGTTCCAGAGAGTAAAGCAAATATCCTTTCCCCTCTTTCTGCCCTTCCATAGTGTGGCCCCAGACACATTACTGGTGGAAGGAACTATACAGCAGAGTATATTAGTCAATAATCCAAAATTCTTACTATAAATCAGAATGGAAGTACTTAGAAAAGTAAAGTGTCAGTAATATTGTGGGAAGAAGTGTCTGGGCCCATAGAGCTGTATAGAAACTCCTAAGCCCACTTCCTAGTTGCATACTCCTAAATAATGATGCTGATTAGTAGACCACAGAATTAGGATAGTTACCATAGAGGTGGGTCACTTATAAGTTCCAACATGTTCACTAACATGGTATTGGCACAGGACATGTGTGATTAGTATATCAAAGTTTTTGAAAATAGAACTGACCGTTTAATCACATTAAGAATGCAAATTGCTTGTAAAAACAGAACAAACCAAAACCACTGTTCTCTTTAAAGAAGATATTTCTCATGAATCACTATACAAAAAATTCTCAGTAAACTACTAGAATAGAACCTAGAAATATATAAAAAAAGATAATGTATTATGTCTAAGTAGAATTTGTCTAAAAGACCAGACTGGTTCAATATATATCAATTAATGAAAATGATAACTACCGTATTTATTGGAGGCCGACAGTGCTCAAGGTCTACTTTTGCTGACTCACAGGTATAGAAGTCTGTTCCTATGGAGATAAAGATTACCATAACATGCACTTACTACTGACTCAGGGCAAGAGCCCTGCTTTGCTTCAAGTTCCAGGAATCAAGAGATTTATTCAGACTTTATCCGTCTGTTATAGTAACGAATTGTGTGAATATTTGTTCCTTGAACTTTGTACCCTCAGATGATTAATTTTCACAAATGTAACCATTGTGAGAATATATTAACTTTGATGTATACTCTGGTGCTCAAAGAAGTATATAAGGACTGAGCTAAATAAACTCCGGCATGGCAGTATCCACTGTCAGCCTTCCTGAATCTATCTCTCACCTTTTTTTATTTCTTAAGCAACTTTTGTCTTTGTTTCTCTCAAACCACACTTTCTCCCTCCAAGCTTGACTGACTTAGCCGGCAGGCTCCAGCACCTACTAAAGGGTAAGGAAATGTAATCTCATCAGTTTATTTCAAAGAAATGTTTGATAAATTCAACATCTATTTCTGGTTAAAATAAACACATACACACATACAATTATAA
>PVLC010002759.1:67002-108773 GCA_004027655.1 Graphiurus murinus
TCTCTCTCTCTCTCTCTCTCTCTCTCTCTCTCTCTCTCTCTCTCTCTCTCTCTCTCTCTCTCTCTCTCTTCCTCCCTCCCTCCCTTCCTCCCTCTCTCTCTCTCCAAGTAACATCATACTTACTAGTAAAAGACTTGAATAATTATCCCCTGAAGATCATAAAAGATTAAAGAAGGTACAGAATCAAGACTTGCACTCAACTTCATACTGGAAGTCTCCTCCAGTATGTTAAGGAAAAAGAATGAGTCAAAATATTGGAAGAGAGAATAGTTTAAAACTTTGTTTGAAAAAAAAATATGATTGCATAAAAAATATTTCCTAAAATTTTCAAAAAGAAATAATAAATAAGTAAAAAGTGCCTAACATTAAGAGATGAGACTAGAAGGGTCACAGGATATATGATCAATACACAGATAGGCATTTTTCATACTACTAATGAAGAATTGAGTATCATGCGTTAAACTAATATAACTGGACACAAAAATACACAACTTTATGCTAATTATCTGTGGAAAACTCAGAGAAATAATGAACAAAAAGTGCTATTCTATCAAAACTACTCTTACTATATAAAAGTAATTTTAAAATTCAGTTTTTATTCTTTATTATGTCGTGAGGCCCTCCGCATCTTAGTGAGACCCTGTTTCAAAATAAAGGATAAAAAATAGGGCTGGGGCTATAGTCAGAGGTAAAATGCTTCCAGTTTCCATCCCCAGTACCACACACACAAAAAAAGTATTTTCTTTTACTTTATGGCTGAATAGTACTACATCATGGATATATACCATATTTCTTTGTGAAGAGTACCACAAAAACACTGTCATGTAGGTTTCTTTTTTGTATGCTAACTTCATTTCCCTTAATTTGTAATAGTGTTAAGTGATATATGGAATGTGAATATTGTACATTTTATGTGATACAATATGAAGGTTTGATATGTGAATACATGTATAATATTTAAATAAGATAAAAAATATCTGTCTCATCAAACACCATTTCCACATGGTGAAAATTTTCAAAATCCTTTATTTTGGGATTTTGAAATACATTAAACCATTATTTTCTATCACCATCCTACTATGCAACAGCCCACTAGTACTTTCTGTTCTTATCAAATTACAGCTTAGTATCTATTATTTTGTTGTTTTGTTTTGCTTCAGTTCTGAGGATTGAACCCAGGGGCATTCTACCTCTGGGATACACCCTCAGCCCTATTTTATTTCTTATTTTGAAAGAGAATTTCACCAAGTTGTTGAGGGCCTCTCTAACTTGCTGAATCTGGCCTTGAACTTGCAATTCCCTGTCAGTCGCTCAAGTACTAGGATTATAAGTCAGTGTCATACTGTTCTTCACAGTAGCTGTACTAACTTAGAGTCCCACAAACAGTATTTGAGTTTCTTTTGTCCACATACTTATCAGCATTTTTATTTTTTTTTTTTGCTAATAATAACGATTCTGGCTGGAATAACATGGTTCCTCATCTTTGTTTTGTTATTCATTGTGGCTAATGATATTAACCATTGTTTTCAGTTTCTATTCAGATCGTTTGTCTGTTACTTATGATTTTATAAATATGTTAAACATTATTATAATTATGTAGGAAAAATAAAATATATTTGTATTGTTTGCAAAACACCCATCAATTTAACTGACATGTTAGTAAAAAGCTTGAGAACACAGCATTATGTCTATAATATATTTAATAAATATAAGGTGATCATGATTATTTTTGAAAATATAATCTTTGTCATATTAAATAAGAGATGGTCAATTTTATATCATTAAAAATAATCTTATGAAAAGGAAACTCTTGGGCACTGTTGATGGAAATATAGATTAGTAAAGATATTGCTATGGAAAATAGTGTGGAGGGTCCTCAGAATATTAAAAATCAAACTATCGTGTGATTTAGCAATCCCACTTCTGGGTATGTATGTAAAGGAGATAAAATCAATATATTAAAAGATGTCTGCATCTCTCTGTTTATTGCAACACTATTCACAATAGTCAAGAAATGGAAACAGTCTTAGTGTCCATCAGCTGATACATGATAAAGAAAATGTGGCACTTACAAACAATGGAATACTGTTTAGCCATTAAAAGAATGAAATCTTGTCATTTCAAACAATATAGATGGAATTGGAGATTATCATATTAAATCAAATAGGCCGGGCACAAAAAAAACAAGTACTGGATGATCTCATTCATTGTGGAATCTGAAAAAGATGATTTCATAGAAGTTGAGAGTAGTATGGTGGTGACCAGAGGCTGTTTCTCTATTCATCTGCAGATAGATTTTTAGATTGCTTCCACCTCTTGACTATTGTGAATAATGCTGCTATAAACATGAGTATATACATATCTCCTTGAGATCTTGCTTTCAGTTCTTTTAGATATATATCCAGAGGTGGTGGTGTTGAAAAAATATGATAGTTCTAATTTTAATTTCTTAAGAAACCATGTTTTCCCTAGCCATGCACCATTTCACAGTGTACAAGTATTCTAATTTCTCCATAAATAAACCATTGATTATTTTCTCCTTTTAAAAATATATCTGTGGCATAAGATGATATATCATTATGGCTTTGATTTACATTTCAGTAATGACTACACTGAGTACCTTTTACATGCTTGCTGACAATTAATGCAAAATCTTTGGAGAAGCATCGTTTTGTTGTTGTTGAGGTGCAGCAGTCCTTTGTATGTCCTAGATGTTGACCCCTTATCTGATGTATGATTTGAAAATATTTTCTTTTATTCCATATATTGTCTCTTAATCTGTTCATTGTGTCCTTTGAGATGCAGAAGTGCCTAGTTTGATATAATCCCATTTGTCTGTATTTGCATTCATGGTCTGTGCTTTAGGCATCATATCCAAGAAGTGAGTGTGAAATATACTGTCAAGCAACTTTAAAAAAAAAATTCATGATTTTATATGGTTTATACTATCAGAAATTTCATAATAAATGAAAAGTCATATTTATTTGCTTTTTATTTGTGAAAATGGACAAATGCTAAGTCAGGTCCTCAACAGAGAAAGAAATAAAAATGTACTATAATAAAAATAATCTGTATAAGGAATATCTCTTAGAAAAATAAACAGAAACATAAAGATGGTTTCAGCATTCACTAGTATTAAAATGAAATTTGTTTAAAAGGCAAGAATCAAATTTAAATAAAATTGACCACAGGAAGAATTTGAATATTTGGTTAACATCAGTTTGAAAGGTTCATTCAAGGGAATGAAGTCTAAGGAGACAACTTGGGTATTTATTAATTCAGTCAATACATATTTATTGTGTATTATGTTTCAACTGGTATTTTAGGAACTCTGGATAAAGAGGTGGAAAAAGAAATGGCATGTTCTGTTCTCATGGAGAACATATGCTATGATCAGAGCAAATGAACAAAAGAACTAAGTGCCGTGAAGAATAATAAAGCAAGGCAAGGTAATAAGGAATCACAGAAAGGAGTGGTCAGAGAGTATTTCTCTGGTAAGAACTCATCTGAGAAGAGACATAAAGGAAGTGAGAAGTAAATGAGTACCTTATATAAAGATAACTTTTTAAATAAAAGAATGAAAATAAGAGAAAGAATTAAAGACTTTACTTTGCATGTCTCCCTAACTGAAATGTTTATGTCATCTGAGTGTAGGACTGCACTTTCTGTGTGTTTTATTGGGCTGGTTGCTCACAAATACAGTCTTCTATCCTTCAAATTCCATTTACCAGGCTTTCTTATAATCTGAACTTCAGGTGGTTTGAATCACCAAAGGAGAGTTCTTGGAAAGACATTATAAATTTGGAGGTAGAAGCCCTAGTATCTCCCTCTCCCTGCTTTAGGAAGTGGTTAGAAGTGGTTCTCTCCCCTCTATAGTTCTAGGAAGGCCTTATGTGTGTTTCAAGCTGTGGCCAGAGGTCCCCTTTTCTGGCTTCTGGTTATTCCATCTCATCATTGTGTTTCCAGACTTAAAGGTCTTAAGGAGTTCTTGCTCTTACTAAAATCTGAAGCATCTCCTTGACGTCTTGTGACCTTTCAGTTTTTCAAACACCTTAACAACAAAGTACAATAACCAGTTACCTACTTCCAAAATTATTATGAATGATATGATTAAATAACCTCAGTTTCACACACAATTGTCATTTCCAGATTCCATGGTGGAGGGATTGAAAAAATATATATATATATGGCAATTAAATAACTTAAATAACTTACAATCTAGTTCACTTTATGTAAATTATGTTTAATATTTTTTCTTTTCTTTTTTTTTTTTTTTTTGGTAGTATTGGGAATTAAATCCCAGAGGCATTTTACCTCTGAGCTTAGCCACCAACACTTTTATTTTTTAATATTGAAACAGTGGCTCACTATATTACCATGTGCTCGTCTCAAAGCTGATATCCTACAATTTCATTGTTCAAGGTACTGGGGTTACATGCCTGTACCACCATATTCAGCTATGATTATTATTTCTAAATACCCTGCAACATAGGGCATTTAGATTACTATCACATTTTGCTGATATCTAAATAAAATTTAAGAGACTAACCATTCTAAGATCAGACAGAAAGAAGAGGAAGACACAGGAATGTAAAATATATCTGTCTAGTTGACATTATTTTATTTATAATATATTCAAGTTAAAAACAGTTACATAATATTTTCTATAAACCATTATTTTCTTGTAAGAACTTGATATATAGGAATGATTATGACATTCTTAATGATTTCTTTTAATCAGCGACTAATTAGAAATATTTCAGATTTTTTAATGAACTGGTCAAATATATATATTGAATAATAACTAAGAAAGCATTCTGATGCTTTGATGTTCCTTACCCTTACCCTAGGGAAAAAGCAAAAGCAATACTAGTTTCAAAATATAGTATAATTTCTTTGTAAGATGTCTAGGAACAAAAATGCATTCTAAAATTTTTTTTCAACAATATGTTCAAGAAATTACTATTCTCACTAAATACCAATAGACTTTCTTAAGAACAACTAACAAATCCACATATGTGTAAAATTATATAAATATCACAAATTTGAACTGATGCTTGAAATTCAGAATATCTATTGAAAATTTTAAAATGAAAGAACTCATTACAATTATATTTATATTTATCAGTATTAAATCATACTACATATCAGAATATTTGGTGTATATACATACATATTATGTGAATATAAATGTGCTTAAAACTTCCAAGTAGAGACTTGAAAAATAAATTAATCCTCTTTGTACATAAAATAATTGTGTCCTCACCTATACATTTTTAATGAATTTTCTCAGTCATCCTCCTAATTTTTGATAAAACCAGTAATATAACCCAAGTATAAGAACATTTATTCTATCCCATGGCAAGCCAGATATGAATAGGACAATGAGCATGATATCTTTATACCTGTAACCCAAAATTTATGTTGTCTTTCACAACTTACTAAGTGATCCACATTTTTTCACTTCTAACACGAAGATAATAATATGTGCCCCAATTAATTCACAGTATCAGTATCATCAAGAAGGTCCAAAAGTAAGTGCCCATAAAGCATTTTAAAAACAACCATACACTCATCTTAATCAGGTGAAAAAATAATACCATAAAAATCAGAACATTAAATACTCATCAATTTTGTTTCATCTGATAAACTCAGATTTTCTTTTTGAAATGCAGTAGAAAGTTTCAGACATCAACTGAGATTTAGACAAAATATTTCTAAAATTAAATGTTTAAGTTTTGTTTGTTTTTAAATCTCATTCATATTTAAGAACCATTTAAAATTATTATTTAACTAAACATTTAAAACTAACATTTAACTTTTGTAATATTATTTGTTCTGTTTGTTTTTAAATCTCATTTATATTCCGATTAACTCAATAATTAAGTTCTATGTATTTGGAGATAAGACAAAAAATAGAAATATTTGCACTAGATTTAAATATCTAAAGAATTTAAAGGGCATCTCACTGTCTTAAAGGTAGCAAAAGTATGTAACCTTCTAATAATATCTATTTAATAATCTTATTGATATTTTTCAATTAACTGTTAATTTAGTTATTATAATGTACAGTTGAAGCTTAATGTCTGATATATCTGGTTGTTTATATCCAACTCATCTCCAAAATATCCAGAAAGGGGATTTAACTCTAAAGTATTTGATTCTGGAGTTGCAAATAGATAGGGCTTTGGAATATTAACTCTCTCATCCACTGGAACCATTTTAGATATACCAAGAGGATATGCCATTTCATGATTCATTCAGCTCTCAGTTGCCCTTAGAAATAGGACATAGCATAGTCCGGATGAACGGAATCCTCAAATAACCCCTGAACTTATTGCAGTCATTAATGTTCACATCCTTCACTAACTTCTGGCCAAAGATTTCACAACATAAGCAAATGACAGATTTTAAATTCACCTGAAACCTGTTTTATCTTTTATGAGCCATAAGATCATAATACTGTGCAAAGGAAATGATAAAATTTAGGAATCCTATGGAAAAGAAGACCAGAATAAATAGTCAACTATTCTGTGTAAAGTGATGGAATGTGTCATTTTCACATTAATTTTGAATTATTTCATATCACTCAAATATGATTTCAATTTTTTATAAACACCAGATAACAAAAAATTAGTAAGAAAATGTTCACAGCAATTTTGTATAGTGAAAATACCACTATACCTTAGGTCAAATCAAAATACCTTATTCAGTTCATTTAGTAGCATGGGAAAAATTTACTAACCTGTTGAAGATATATAATACTAAATGACTTCTGATTTTTCCCTGAAAATTTTCATATTATTTTACTATGTTAAAGTCCTGGACAGCTTGTGATTTTTTGTATATTTGAGCTATAGCATCTAATCTCAAGATACTAGTTGAAATAGATGTTTTGCAAGGAAGTTAGCGAGAAATATTCTCTAATCACATAAAAATACCAGGGAGCATTGATAGAATACTTATAGAATAAGATAGACTATTTCTTATACATATTCACAACAGGAAAGACTTAAGAAAAGATTTATGAGTGTCTGAGCCTGTAATTCCAGTCTTGGGAGGCTTAGAAAGTAGTATCACAGGTTTGAAGCCAACCTCAGCAATTTAGCAAGCCCCTCAGCAATTTGTTGAGATTGTTTCAAAATAAAAAGAGCTAGGGGGCCGGGTGTGGTGGCGCATGCTTGTAATCCCAGCATTTGGGAGTCTGAGACCTGAGGATCCAGGTTCAAGGCCAGCCTCAGCTACCTAGTGAGGCACTCTGCAACTTAGTGAGACCCTGTTTCAAAATAAAGAATAAAAAAAAAAAATAGGACTGGGGGTAGAACTCGGAGGTAGAATGTCCCTGAGTTCAATCCCCAGTACCACAAAAAAAAAAAAAAAAAAAAAAAAAAAAAAAAAAAAGAGAAAAAAAAAAAAAAAAAAAAAAAAAAAAAAAAAAAAAAAAAAAAAAAAAAAAAAAAAAAAAAAAAAAAAAAAAAAAAAAAAAAAAAAAGAGCTAGGGGGTTCAATTCTCAGTACAAAAAAAAAAAAAAAGCTTGATAGAAGTTAATATTTTATGTGCATATAAATGTATATGTATGATTTTTATAGATGAATATGCAAGGTAAAGGACATTCAAAAAAATAATAAGCAAAATCAGAAAACTTTCAAAGAATATGGAGTGCCTAGTTGATAACAAGCAGGTAATTCCACTATTCATATTTTCATCTTAAAACATTGAGGCTAATCTAAATCAGTGATTTTATGCTTTATGTTCTAAAAAGGTGAGTTCATGTGTTCCTAATAAGCCTCATGAGATAAAAATGGGGGTCTCTTTATTATCACATTTGTACACTTACTTAAATCATCACATGTACCACTTTCCTGCCCTGTAATATGGATGAACCACTCTTGTATCTCTCCATAACCAACCTTCTACTTCCCAAATACTTTTGCTATCTGTATTAACTTTTAAACAAAATGACATAAATTAAGAGGTTAAAAACAATAAATTTGTATTCTATCATTTTCTGGAGACTAGAAGTCTGAAATAAAGCTGTCCACAAGACAATGCTAGCTCACAAGACTCTAGGGAAAAAATCATTCCAGATCTTGGTGGTTTCCAGAAATCCTTGGCCTACAGATGCATCACTCTAATCTCTCCCTCTAACTATCCCCATGTGTCATGTTGCCATTCAAAGTTTTTCTTCCTGTCAGGACACAGGTCACTGGTTAGGGCACATATTATATTAAGTTTATTACATTGCCAAAGATACTATATCCAAATAATGTCCCATTCACAGGTATTGGATGACCAGGGTATACACTGCTCTATTTACTTTCTAATATATCTGATATATACATTGTGGTGTATATATATATATACATATATATGTGTAATCTTTGTATATATATGTAAATGTGTATATAGTATTAAATATCTTTTAAAAATTTTACTTTATTTTAACTGATAGAAAAATATAAATATTTATAGGATACCATGTGATATTTCAATACATGTATATATCATATAATGCTTATATTTATATTATGTTAAACAAATCTATCCCTTAAACATTTATCATTCCTTATGGAAAAAACCTTTTTCTCTAACTTTTTGAAATAACAGTACCTTGACATAGTGATCTGTGCATGAATATAGGATTCACTTGTCCTTGCTGCACAAAAGATGATGGGGATGCTCGCTACTGCACACTAGAGAGAGGTCATATATATCCAGTTCAGGTCCATTGTGCATGCGGGGTGGCTGGAAAACTCAAGGGAGGAGTCAGCAACTCCTGAACCTGTTCATAGATGGTAAGAATTCATTAAAACAACTTCTAGACCTCTGCAACTTAGAGAGACCTTGTTTCAAAATAAACCAATAAAATAGGGCTGGGGGTGTATCTCGGAGGTAGAATATCTCTGTCAGTAACATACACACATACACACAGACACACACACACATTCACACACACATACACACACACACACAAATCCTTATATTTGGTGGGAAATTTGGACTGGGAGGGGAAACTAGGAACCTACCTGTTCTGAGTACTCCCTGTTCTGATAAAAACAGACATCTAAACCACCTAAATATAATATAGAGCTCAGAAATAAATAAACAAATGAAAAATGCTCAAGAACACTTAATGGGAATAGTTTTTTTTTCAGTAAATCATTTTGAGAAAACTTAATACCTACATGCAGAATAAAATCAGACCATTATGTGAGACCATTGCCTCATATAACTTATAAAAACTTAACTCAAAATGGATTAAAAACTTAAACATAAGACTTGAAGCTATAAAGTGACTTTATGACATTGGTGCTGACAATAATTTTTGGGAGGAGTATGATTGAAAAAACAAAAGCAAAAACAGATAAATGAATTGCAAAAAAAAAAAACTAAAACTAAAATTTTCTTTAGAGGAAAGAAAACAATCCATAGAGTGAAAAGACAAACTATGAAAATGAAGAGAGTATTTGCAAACTGTATACATGACAAGGAGAATATATATAAGATGTATAAGAAACTCAACTCAATAGTAAGAAAACAGACAATCCAACAAAAATGAGCAAATAACCTAAATACACAATTCTATAAAGAACATGTACAAATGATCAAGAGGGCATTATGTAAAATATATTAAAAATTGCTGAACACTACTAATAACTGAGGAAATGCAAAATCAATATGCTATGAGATATCACCTCACACTTGTTAGAATGATAATTTACAAAAAGACAAAAGATAACAAGTACAGATCAGAATGCCATTCTGTTTTAAAAGATAAGTAAATCCTGTCTCTTGTGAGTACATGTATGAAAGTGGAGGACATTATACTAAATAAAATAAGCCACAGGAAGAAAGAAAACAAACTTCATGATTTCATCTATCTGTGAAATATTTTTTAAAAAGGCCTAACTCATAAAAGTAGAAAATAAAAGTGATGTTTATGGTAGTGTGAAAAGAGACTAAAGAATTTAAGGTTTCAGTTAAGTATGATGAAAAAAATTTGATGTGTATTGTACAGCATGTGACCATAGTTAACAACGTATTATATAATTGAAAATTGGTCAAACAGTTGCTATTAAAAATTCTTACCACGAAAATACTATGGGAGGTGATTGATAAATTAGTTTGATTTAATCATCTCATAATGTATACATTTATCAAAGCATATTGTGCACCACACATATATAAAGATTTACATGTTAATTATACCTTATAAAGCTAAAATATTTCCAAGTATTATTTTACAGAAATGCATTTATACATGGAAATAAATGAAAGGTCTTGAATAGTCAATGATTATAATACTCAAAATGAATTTAAAATAAGAATAAACCCTAGAAAATTTTCCACATGAGAAGCAACTTCCTTTATTTTAGATTTTTAACCTTCTTTTTATTTCAAAGACAGGTGTGTAAAAATCAGCATTGCTAATTTCTTGTCAAATGATTTCTGTCTAAATCTGTTCTAAATTTCTCTCAAGGTAAATTCAGTAACTGGAGCCAGGATGACTATAAAGCTAGTAATTATTTCATATTTAAGCATGTCATCAAATGTAATTTCCAGTTTGTGTATTTATTATTCCCAATGACAGAAGTAAATGCAGAGGGACCAGTATGATAATCCCCACAAGTACAATGAAGAAATATACAGGTGGGAAGATTTCTTTACAAGGACATTATAAGAACTAAGTCACATTGTGAGTAGAAAATGCTCTTCAAATGCCACATACAAAATCATCAACATCATCTCTTGGGTGCAGACAAATAACAAGATTGCGCTTTCTAGAATCTGAAATTGCTTGTAAAGAGAATAAGTAAAGGGAAGGTGACATCGAGCCTGGGAAGTATATAATGTTTATTCAGATTCTTCAACTGACTGGCTTAAATATTTTCTATATAGTTTGGTAAACTTCTGCCTAAAAGCTAGCTGTCAATTTTGTTACTACAAAAAATTAGTTTTCACTAAACCACATCAATATATGCATACATTATTAACGTTTATATCAGGTTAAATATATTTATGTCTTCAAATACTTATTTCTTTATGGTGAAACCATTCTAAATCCTTTCTTCTAGTTTTTTAAAACATATACTACATTATCGCTATCTATAGTCACCCTTTTGGGCAACGTTTCATATCCCTTTGCCCGTATCTCCCTGTCCCTTTTCCCCTTGTTTCTGTTAACCACCAGTCTACTCTCCTTTTTTTTTTTTTTTTTTTTTTTTTGGTAGGTTTCACATATGGGTGAGATTATATTGTACATATCTTTCTATGCCGGGCTTATTTTGCTTATTAAAATGATCTCTTATTCCATCCATGTTGTCACAAATGACAGGATTTTATCTCTTTTATGATTGAATAGTTTTCCACTCTGTGTGTGTGTCTGTGTGCGCGCGCTCGCATGCTAAAGTTTTCCTTACTCATTCATCAGTTAATGGACATTTAAGTTGTTTACATTTCTTGGCTATTATGAATACTGCTACAATAAACATGGGAGTGCATATGTCTCTTCAAAATACTTATTTCATTTCCTTGGGATAAGTACAGTGTATGGTGAGGATTCATGTGTATTTGTCCTTAGATTAGTGAAAATGATTTAATAATACAATACTGCACACCAACACATATCTGAAGACATTTATTCTCAGAATAAATTAATTATTTAGATCATTAAAATCTTTATCTTAACTTATCCTTAATTATCTTTAATTTAATATATTTTATTATCCAAATATCCACTAAATTAACTCATTCTGATGATGTAATATTTTACTATTTTTAAATCCTAAGTAATGAAGTCATAGACTAGTGAATTATCTGCTAAAAACATAAACGCTGAAAATGGTAATGAAGAAGCAACTATTGTTTTTATACTTATCTAATCCAACCACATGTGATAACATTTACTTTGCTTATAAGAGGTGGTACATTTATTGAGGATAATTTAGTCCACTGATCTCTACTACTTCTATTCAAGCAACATTTTATGAGCCACTATAATTTATTATAATTAGCATCAAATTATAGAGATGAATGTTTACCTTCTTCACCAAATGTCCTACAATGAAAGTATTTTTCTCCATCTATAGTTAGTCTCTTAAATAAAAATATCTGAGAATTTTTAAGGAACTTCACAAAACCTAATCACCTCACTTGAATCCTATCACATAGAACCTTTTTCCTATATTCTTTTTTTAAGTCCCCTAATTTGTCAAAGTTTTTGATAAGTATTGAAATTAGCCAGGAATTTCTGTCTTCAGGAAAATAAATATTTATTTTCCCTGTTGATAAAAGTATATCAGTTATTTAGTCTGTTTTACTTCTTCCAGTATATCCAAAAAAGCATTTCTACTCAGTCTTTTCTATAGTGAAGATTCTAAATCATATAAAAAGTAAAAAGGAATTGAAAACTTTACAGTTCTCAGATATTATTACCATCTTATTTTGTTTATATATCCTTTATGCTTTTCTTGTGGAAAATGTAACTTGCTGTTTTCTAAACATCACATTAGTATTAAAACCTGCTTAACTTATATAATCCTTTGTCCAAGTTCTTTTTCAAACCTGTTAGAAATTTATCATAAGTATAAAATGTTTATAAACAATTATTTTGATTTCACTTGATAGAAACAAATACTTTCTCATAATCTATGATAGATGAAAATAATTGACAATTATTGATAAAATTGTGTACATTCAATAAACATTCATGTCTAGTATATGCCAGGCTACTATTATAACTAATTTATAAATATTAAGACAACAAGTCATATTTGCTATTAAACTATGTCATTTTTAGTTACCTCAAGTAGTTAACTGTATCTAAAACAAGCTATTATAATAAGATTTCATATAGTATAATACAATATAAAATTTTTGCCATTACTTCCTTGTCAATGACACATTAGTTTTCATCATTAATAATTATTTACAAAAATGAGAGTAGAAGGATAAGAACACTTTTTTCATAGTCAGTGTGCAGAATTGTCGATTACTTCAAAGGATCAATTCTTGGTTTAATATGTGATGACAATATCATAAGTTCTCTATGTGACCCCAAAATAAATCTGAATTGCAGACACTGGTTTCATATATTCTATTCCTAAAACAAGTGTGGTGAAAGTCTTGGACACTGGAAAAAAATATGTCTACTTCTTCATCAGCATCTGTCACTTATAGCTAATTGTTTTATTTCTATTTAGGTATTCTCTCCACACACCACCCTAACTCGAGCACACCATGACACCATCTGCCACCATATTTTCATTCATCCAATTTACCTCCCCAAATATGGTCCAGTCATCATTTGTAGTAAGTTAGACATCATTAAGGTGGTGAAGCCAACACTCCTTGGAAGTAAAACAACACACCAAGTGCCATGTGCACGCATCTCTATATTACTTTCTACCTTACTATGATGTATAATTACAATGCACCAATAAAAAAAATTAAAGAAAAATGCATCTACATAACTCATAACTTAGGAACTTAAGTCTAAAGTTAGGTCTAAATGCCTAAATGTATTTTTAGGTGGTGGTGCAATAGCAGTGGGGTGCATAGACTATTCTGGCAACTAAGAGAAATATACAATTTTGAGTGTGGTCCTAAATGAGAAATAAGTGCAGTGGGGACATTTTTTCTTCACAAGCACCCATGCCTATCAGGAAACAATACAGCAGTGAAAGAATCAACCAACTTAGAGATTAGTGGAGAATATCAGAGTTGATGTGGAAAGGACTCAACATGTATGCACATTTGGTTTACCTCTCTTTCTGTGAAAATTATACTTTTTTATTCCAACTTGCTATTACATTATATCATATGACCTTTTCTGAACAAGTCATTGCTAGAACACAAGCATCATTCTGAGTTGAACATTTGTCATTTGGAGTACTTAGAATTTGGGGGGTAATTTAGTCCTATAGCATAACCTAGCCTATCTTGATTAAAATCTCATGTCAGACATACAAAATAATTTATCTGTGTCCCTCCTTTATCTGTTCCCTATTACGAGAATTTGAACAATAAACCATCCTGTTTCTCAATACTTCTGGATATCCTGTTGTGTCTGAGCTGTAAAGAGCTCAGTGTTTTTTTTGTTTTGTTTTGTTTTTGTTGTTGTTGTTTTCTTTTTCTTTTTCTTTTACAACAATTATGACAATGCTTTGGCTGCCTTCATAACTGAGTTAACTGAGGCGACATAAGCAACTGTGCTCTCATTTGTGACTCAGGAACATAAGTAAAGAACCTCTGAAAGAAGCACTAGAAAATAGTCACAGAGCAGCACTGTGTGGTGTGAGATCACAGGTGTAATGAAGGAGGAAGCAAGGGTAGATAGTACCTTAAGACCCACATGTTCTACATTGTCATTGGATAAAATATAACCACAGATTGAACAGAACACTCAGACTGAATGGTTTTCTGAAGATAATATTGAATGCTTTTCTTTCCTTAAAAAGGAAGTAAATAAAGTGAATTTGGATGGATTCCCAGATTGCACATCTGCCTGTCTAAATTACACCTGAGAAGTAGCAACCAAACAGATGGAAGTGAGAAGGATTAGAGAACAGCTTCCTTTGAATTTTATATGCCTATAATCACAATGGCTTATACTCCTTGCAACAAAAGGTCTTCAGGCTGGCAGACAGGCTTGTAAATAATATACACTGT
Source organism: Graphiurus murinus (assembly GCA_004027655.1). Classification (NCBI taxonomy): domain Eukaryota; kingdom Metazoa; phylum Chordata; class Mammalia; order Rodentia; family Gliridae; genus Graphiurus; species Graphiurus murinus. The sequence continues at coordinate 81,674 of PVLC010002759.1, forward strand.
AACACCTGCATGTTAAACAAGTAGATACAGGTGCAATGGCGTCCCATAGATAAACCATATAAACTTTATCAAATTAGACACATACACATCATTCTAAATTCTCCATGTCTCTTTCTCTAACTCATTATAATGTAGAAAACTAATATTGAGTAGATTACCTGTTTTATATAGCAATTTGTCTTTGTTGGATAAGGAGAGAGTTAATCTGCCATAGTCCATTCTATATCTTCATTTCTGCTCCTTCTTTCCTTCAATTTTCCCTTCCACATAAGATTCTACTTAGAGGGCTGGAAACATTGGAGATATATTTAATGATTAACATTAACTATATTCATTTTTCTTTAACTTTCAAAGGCATTTACTGGATTTGGTGAATTGAGTAGATAAAAAAAATCCTAGTGATCTTTATACTGTGGAACTGCAAATAAAAATGAAATAATTAAACAGTACAACTTTATTCTAAATAAGACAAAATTATGAAATATGTAGTATTTAAATGAAAAAGAAAATGAAGAAAGAATACATTATAGAAAGTACTCCATTGAAATCTCTTCATATAGTGCTTACTAATCTTTAAGAAGTAAGTTTCTATAAAACAAGAGAGATTTAATATCTAGGTGTGTTAGTGGAATTTTTTTAAAGAATGAAATGTTTCATCACTTTAATGAAACAGAAGGTTAAAACTGACTAGACAGAGATTAATGAGAGTTAAGACGAACAGTGAATTAACTGACAACATGGAATGATTGGCTAGCTTTGAGTTGGGTGCTTGATCATTCTTCTACTTAATCATACATCATGAGATTGTTTAGCTTTAATAGATTTCAGGCACTCAATTTACTAGTTATGCTTCTTTTCTTCTCCTGTATAGGGTCAATAGCAATTTTTGTGAAATGTACCTGAAATGTAAAATACAATGGAATCTGACATGAACAAATAATATTTTGATTAATTGTAAGCATAAAATCTACCTTATAAACAGAGAATGGTGTTTTATGATTATAAGTTATAAAATAGGATTGAATGACCATTTAAAATAAAATCTCGTACAATTCTTAATCACATAAGATTTTGTTTCATTCTGATAGTGATTAAAACATAAAGTAGGCATTTTATATTATTGTATTCTATGACTATTTTACTTCCTAACAAATATAAAATTAAATTCCTGAGTAAATGGTAAATTTAGTCAAAAAACTTAAGTCCTTTGATCAACATTGTTACAGATAACTGATTTAGTTAAATTTCTAACACAACAAAGATTGCTTGAAATCATTTAGAGAGAATCTGCATGGATATGGCAGGTCAGAGACAGGTCAGAGACATGCCATTGCTCTTTTAAATGACATGATAATGAAAAAGTATGAGAATACCAATATTATCATTCTCACCTACTGAATATTTGTTAAATTAATTGAATTAAATAAAATGTAGGCACAGCATATCATAATGATATTTTTCAGAAATTTCTGTCGCAAAATTTATGCATAAATACAAGATTTACATTCATTGCAATTACTGAAAGTATTTGAATTACATATACTCACATGATCATATTCACAACATAAAATACATATACACATGCACAAATATTCAGGTAACTCTACCTGTTAGTGTGTCACTGTTCTGGTTCCACCCTAGTATTCATGCATTGAAGAATTGGGATATCTGGTTACCATAACAAACATGCATATTCATATATACACACACACATGAACACACACACATATCTTGGCTGATATCACTTTGAATGCAGAATCATGATTATTTTAAATCCTCTACAATTTGACCAAGACAGAAGAAACAGAAAAATACTTAAAATGTCTAAAAGTCAGCAGAATATATAAAATAACAACTTATTACACATTGAATTTCAATCAATAAAGGGCAGTGATCCCTAAGAAACAGGAAACAATTAAGTTGAGCCCTATGGTTACCCAAGCTTACTACTTTAAAAGAGTTTGAAGAAAAAAGAAAAAAAACATAAGCAAATACTAGTATAAATGAAAAAGAAAATTCCATACAATCATATTTTAGTCAAAAAGAAGAACAAAATCATGTCATTTGCAGGAAAATGAATGGGAATAGAGAATATTGTGCTAAGTGAGAACGGCCACTCTCAGAAAGTGAAGGGTTGTATATTTTCTGACATATATGAAGCTAGAGAGAAAACAGAAACAAAAAGGGACTTTAGATAAATAAGGAGAGAGATACCAGTAGAGTAGTGGAAGGGTACTGGAGAATGGAGGTATAGAGGGGAAAAAGGGAGGATTGCAGAAGAAAACACTTCAAATAATTCTATGTTCATATATGAAGATATCACTACCAATCTTACTAAGTTTACAGAGAGAAGAGGAGCCAGGTGGTATCTATAGTGTGTGTAGGTATTTTTATATCACTTTGAACCTCAGTATGAGGTATAATTATAATACACTAAAAATGGTATAAAATGTTTTTTCTTACATGACACAAACCTACTATGTGTCCCAAGTTCCACTGAGCTCAAATCCACATTGCTCATCTAGGACTTGGATGGCGTAAGAAACAAAAGCTCTTTGTGACTGCTGTGCCACAAAAAAAAAAAAAAAAAAAAAAAAAAAAAAAAAAAAAAAAAAAAAAAAAAAAAAAAAAAAAGATATTTACCTGGAGTCTTTTGTCTTCTGCTAACACATATGAATCTGGCTATCATGTTAGTTCAGAAGTAGGGTACCCCGAGTGTGGTGGCACATGCTTATAATCCCAGTAATTTGGAGGCTGAGACAGGAGGATCCCACGTTCACAGCCAGCCTGCTTAGTGAGGTCCTCTGCAACTTAGTGAGACCCTGTTTGAAATAAAGAATAAAAATAGGGCTGGGGGTATAGCTCAGAGATAGAATCCCCAGGGTTCTTTCTCCAGTACTGCAAAAAAAAAAAAAAAAAAATACAAGTAGGGCAAATCTCAGACCCTTTACATTTATTGGTGTAAAACACAAAATTTAAAATAAAAGTATCATATATTTTAGATGAATGAGAAAAGTAAGCTGTACAAAGGGAAAAATGATAAATTGGGATTCATCAAAGTTATAAAATGCTCTTCATCAAAATATGAACAGAATGAAAAGACAAGCTATGAACTGAGAGATACACATTTGCAAATTATATTCTATAAGTTGCTTGAGTATAGAATATATAAAGAATTCTCAAAACTCAGTGATAAGGCCAGAAGTGGTGGCACATGCCTATAATCCCAGTACATGTGAGGCTGAGACCAGATTACTATAGATTCAAGGCCAGTATCAGCAATATACAGAAAGTCTCTTTCAAAAAAATAAAAATAAATAAATATATATTTTATATATATTTAAATATATATTTATATATTTTATATGATATAAATATATTTTATATTATACATTTATATATTTTATATTTATACATTTTAAATATTATATATTTAAATATATAAAATATTTATTTATTTATTTTGAGAGATTTTTGATGAGGGTGTGATTTGGAGGTAGAATGCACCTGGCTCCTACTCCTATCTATAGTAACACACACACACACACACACACACACACACACACACACACACACACACATCAGTTATAGAAAAATAAAACCAAATTTAAGAAGGATCAAATTTTTAAAATAGGTACTTCACCAATAAAGATATATGGATGATAACTATTCACATTAAAATATGCTAAACATTAGTCACTAGAGAAATGCAAATTGAAATACAAGGTATAATCTGGAATATCCCACACAAGCTCATGTGTTAGGCAAAATAGCAATGTTTAGTGTTGAAATTAGAAGATCTTGAGGGCTCCGACCTCTTACTGAATGACTGACAGCTGAATATATACTACTGTGAGTTTGAATGTAGTTGAAGGAAGTAGGTCCATAGGGGCATGCCTAGGAAGGGTTTCTCTTGCCATTGACCACTCCCCTCCTCTCCCCTCTCCCCTCTCCCCTCTCTCTTCTTCTCTCTCCTCTCTCCTCTCCCTCTTCTCTTTCTCACCCTCCTGGTTGCCATGAGCTGGGCAGCTGCTCACTGCCATACCTTTCTTCAGTGATATTTCTGCCTCAGGGGCATGCAACCATGATTGAAACCTCTGAAAGAGTGGACCAAAATAAATATTTCCTCCTCCTTTAAGTTGTTCTTGTCAGGTGTTGTGGTCACAGTGAAAAAATGTTCAGTAACACAAATGGCAAGTTTAAAATCAGTGGACTGTAAAAAGTCTTGGCAAGGATATAGAGGAACTGGGATTCTCATATATCCAGTAAAATATAAAATGTAACAACCATTTTGAATAACATATACATAATATATGATCCACCCATTCCACTCCTACATATATCTCAAGAGAAAAAATAAAATGTTTGCCGATCCAGATACTGGTATATAATATAACAATAGCTTCATTTATAATAGCCAGATTGGAAAAAAAAATCCAAATGCCCATCTGTGATTGAAGAAATAGACAAAGCATTTCTGTATAATTGATAAAGAGAAGCAAATAGTATACTATTTCCTTTTTAAAAATTCCAGAATTAGTGACAAAATAGATTAGTAGGTTGTCTAATGAATGTGCATAAAAAAGAGAGGATGGCTTACAAAATTTAAAACAAGAAACTCCTAGATGGGCATCTTTGCCCTAACAAGATCACAAAGATTAAATGAAAATAGCAAAATGTCAACATGCTTAAGTAATTTATAATTTTCAGGAAACAGCCATAAAGGTATAAATGAAGGGAAAGGGAAGGAAAGAAGACAGGATCTAATAGAGAATATCTATAGATACAGAGCTCTCCATAAGACTTTGATGTCCCTTTCTAAAATATGAATATGCCACTCATTATTATTATTATAAAATTGTGAAATAAATTATATTTTATTATGCCACACCCAATCTGCCTAGGTTATCACCTAGATAAATTGATTATAATGGATGAGATTACAATCCTTGGGACAACTATATCAACCCTGAACATTAATAGAAGAGCTCTTCAGGGCACATTCTATGTGACCATAGCAGAAGAGAGAGTTAGACTTTGGGGCTCCATTTTTTAATTAACCCATTTTACTTTGAAATATTTGGAGATTTACATGAAGTTTAAAAATAATAAAGGGAAATATTATATCACCTCTATTCATTTTTCCCCTCCTGGAACATCTTAAAAAGTTGTATGATGTCACAGGTAGGTTATACACTTATATACCTAAGATGTGCAGCCCTTAATTCACCATAAAGATCCAATATATTGCTTTTGTCTATCCACATCTACTTTCCTCATACTCGAATCCTCTAACTCGTAGCAGTCACTTATAATCCTTCATTTTTATAATTCCATCGTTGGACTACAGTTATATAAATGGAATCACATGGTGTGTAACCTTTGGAGACTGTCTTTATGTTCAAGTAATTCTCTGAAGATTTATCCAGATTTATGTGTGTATCAATAGTTTATCCTTTTTATTGATGAGTAATATTCTATGGTATGACTGTACCAATATTAAACTATTCACCTCATGAAAAACATCTGGATTTCTCAGATTTGGGTGATTGTAGGTAAAACTGGTATGAATATGTTCCCACAAAACTTGGTGTGAGCATATTTTTTTTAATTTTTCTGGAATACATGCTCAGGAGTACAATGACTGGGTCTTATGTTGTTTCATGATTAGATTTATAAAAGAAGTACCCTATTTTACAAAATGGCTTCCCATTTTACATATATACTAACAATGTATGAATGATCCAGTTTTTCTACATTCTTATAAGCATTAGTTGTTATTACTATTTTTAAATTTTACTCATTGTATAGATATAGAGATATCTAATTGTATAGATATATAGAGCTATCTAATTGTCACTTAAGTTTGCAATTCTCTAGCTGCTATTATATTCAACACCTTTTTATGTGCTTATTTGCCAATTATATATTCTGTGGTGAAATGTTCTCATATTTTTTTTAGTTTTTTTTCTTTTATATGCTACAAAGTAAAAATGATTTATTTTCAAATTATGATATAACCTATTCACTAAGCATTTAAAAAAAACTGTACAGGTGTTCAAAGATTTTTCAGAATATTTTATATACCCCTGTGTAAAATATTTTCCAATAAAGCTCATAAGGCATACAATATATCATTCTTGTTATTTCAAATTAAGACTTCATTTTCATATAGAAGCATTATCAAAATCAACTTATTTATTGACTTGGACACATAATATATTCAGTATAACTGGATCAAATAATTGCACAATTTTATCACAAATTCACCTTAGAAGGTAAAATATTCAACATTATTGAAAAATTTCAAAAATTGCTTAAGATAAGCTATTAAAGGGAGGTACTAAAGAAGAATTGTAAAAAAGTTCTGAGGCAACAGTAGGTATCTTTACACAGTGAATTGTTCTGAAACTCATTTTACAATAATACATTTCCTACTGTGGTGTGTTCATTTTAGCTATGCTAAGCACTTTTACAACAAGCAAGAAATAGAACAGATGTGATCACATTTCATTTTCTATATTTTCTTTTCCTGCACTCCTGAGAATTATTTAAACATGTTTTAAAATTCCATTTTATCACATTTCTTAGTATTATCTTTGCAGTGGTAGTTTCCAGGCAATATATACATCACATATGTAACTTGTTATACACACACACACACATAACATCACCATTTACCAGTGTCTTTTTACAAGTAAAGAACTTATTTCCACTTAAATCTCACTTCATTATATCATGTATAATATTAATTCTTAAATATTCCAATATTGTTTGCCTTATTATCAAACACAAATGACAAAATTCAAGAGGGAAATATCTGCTACATTTATCCATACTTTTGTTTATTGTGTTCTTTGTTTTCTCTGTGTTCCAAGTTTTCCTTTCTCTCTAGAAGAGTTTATTTAGGAATTTATTTGGCTATATCTTTTGGCAACCAATTCTTAAGATTTCCATCACCTTTAAATATGCTAATATTTTCTTCATTTTTTTTAGAAAAACTCTGTTGTATATCAGATTCTGGCTTGACAATCATTTCTTCTGGTAATTGAAAATTAATGAGCATCTCCCTTCTGAATTCTGTGATCATCCAATGAGAAATCCATTGTCATTTCAATTCCTTTCCATCTATAGGTAAGTTGTCATTAATTTCTCATTGCTCTCAAAAATTTTCTGTTGACTTAAATTTTGAGTTTTATCATGGTTTGTAATACTGTGGATTTTTTTATTTGGAAGTTGCAGAACATCTTAAATCTGTTAGTTTATATTTTTTGTCAAATATGTAAACTTTTTACACTTTTCTAGTTCCACTTTCCTACTCCTCTTCTGCTATTTGGATGCCATGCAATTAGCTATTTATTTGCCTATATTTTCAGCAACCAATTCTTGGTTTTCCATTATGTTAAAAACATTTTACCTCTATTTTTATTTGCAATTTTTTTGTTTTGTTTTGTTTTTCGTACACAGGCATCATGCATGCTAGACAAGGAATCTAAAATTGAGCTATACTCCCAGGACTATCTCTACTTTCAAATTGATACATTTATATTGTTTTATATTACAGCTTATTAAGTCTTTACTCAGTCATCTCCATTTTGCCTTTCTTTGCAGCTACTGATCTTTAAGAATTTGTTATTGTATTTGCCAATTATATTCATTTGATTTTACTTTCTATCTTTTAATTTTTTCTTACAATTTCCATTTTTTGCTGACACTTTTAATTTGCTTTAAGCACATCCATAATGAATCATTATATAATATTTTTGTTATAACTTCTTAAAATATTTGTAATAGTTTTCTGATATTTAAGTATTCTCCATATAATCATCCATTGATATTTAATATTCAATGTGAGATCTTCTTAACTCTTGGTATACTTTTTTTTCTATTGAATGCTGGAGATTTTGAATATTATTATAAGATTCTGGGCAATATTTACATCTTCTAATTCAAATAAATTTTCTTTAAAGTCTAATGTCAGAGATAGGAATTGGTGCTGCCTCCTTAGTTCCAAGAGATGACAAAATTTCAGGTTTTTCACTTGAAGGGAGAGCTCCTTATCACAACTGGGTAGTCTTAGCAGTTCTGGCTTCTTATTCAGCAATCATTGATATCTTCCTGGCTAAAAGAATGGTGTGTGCCAACTTAGTGCTATCCATGTGACCTACACTGACATCATGTCTGAGTGACTTCATTACTTCTATTCACAGGAAAATCCCTGACTATCCCCTAATTCTCCTCTGATACCACTGTGGCAGTGATGGGGAGAAGTACTTCATTGCTGCTGGAAAGGAATGATTCAAGAACAAGATAAGGTTAGAAGATGTCAGGAAAAAAAAAAAACAACTATATGTCCAGACATGAGAAAATGCCAACTATTTTTAAGAAAAGCATGTGAGTTTCATTATTTGATAGAATAACATAAATATCACCTGATATATGAGGAATTATGTAATATATATGATAGGAAGCAGTTATATAAAAATTTATTCACAAGGGTTACAGGAATTTAAACTTAAATGGAATATTTACATATACTTGATATAAAAAGTAAGCATGTGGTCAGTTTGTGTTCAGGATTTAAAAAAGCAGTAAAGACCAAAATAAAATACAAACACATACATAAATATTTTTGGAATGCCTTTTCTATAATTACTTGAGAGGAATAAAAATAAATTTTGAAGTTTAAATATGGATATAGCCATCATTCAGAGATTACAATTTGTGTATTTTCAGTTTGTAAGATTTTAATTTGCATATTATAATTTACAATTTGTATAAGTCTGGCCTAGCTGGAATGCAATTTTCTTTGTATGTTATTAAACATTAAGAAAAATGCTTTCACCTCAAAGTTAACCTTTTCAGCAACATTGTACTTAATTACTATATTTAAAATTAGAATATACAGATATATCTATATATCCTAAATTCCTATAATTTTTGTTATGAATTTACTTCATACTATATTTTTGTGAGGATCTCTCCTGATTCTAGTGATGCCTACATGAAGTAATATGTAAATGAAGTGAATAAACTCTTAGCAACATTTGACAGCATCTATTTTGATACAGATCATTTTAAATTAATGTAAATTAACTGTATTTTGTAGCATTATATTTGAATCTATTTATTATTTTTATAGTATATATATCTAATGGATTCCTGAAATTGAGTGGTCTCATATTTAATGTATTCTATAAGATTAAGCACTTATTTCAACACAATTTGATAGCTTAAAATTTAAAGACTCAAAAGGAATGAAAACATCTATGGTCTCCATTTCCTTTCCTGCTTTCTTAATTTTTTCTCAGCATCCTTTTCCATGTCATAGTGACATACAAATTTAACCACAAATTTCTAATTCTATCTTAACCTATTTTACAGAAGTCATATTTTCAATGGTTTCATAAATAAAAAATGTGGAATTCACTTTCTTCCAAGTTGAGCTCATAATTTTCCATCTCAATTACCCATTCCTTATGTTTCATCTCATTGAGAAACACTATCTAGTTACTTATTTCATAAATATATAGTCATCTTAGGTTTCCCCACTTACCTTTTGCTCAATATCCAGTTACTACCAAATGAATAATAATTTTTATTCTCAAATAGCTCTTGTTTTCTGTGTCCTGCTGCAATACATAGGGCAATCATTATGTCTGTTCTGGGTTGCAGTTCAATCAAGTTTAAATAACAAATTCAAACTGAGAAACATCGCTTTTTGGATTATACTCTGTACAGGACCTTCTCTTATGCATGATTTCATTAACAACTACAAATACCAAGACATGCCCAAAGAAGCAAATCTGTGATTTGGTAACACATCAATCTTCACAAATCCTATATGAAGTGTTATGGTACCTCTGGTTACATACATTAGATACACATACATTATCTATGTTTATCTACTTCAACTGCATTTGTAATTTTTTTTTTCAATACTGGGGATTGAACTCAGGGGCGTTCTACCTCCAAGCTATACCCTCAGCTCTATTTTTTTATTCTTTATTTTGAAACAGGGTCTCACTAAGTTGCGGAGTGCCTCACTAGGTAACTGAGGTTGGCAACAGATCCGGATCCTCTGGTCTCAGCCTCCCAAATGCTGGGATTACAATTGTGTGCCACCACGCCCGGCTGGATTTGTAAATTTCTATTCACTATATTTACAAATATGAGATTCTAACATTCAAGGTATGACTATAAAATAATTTGAGTGAACAAAAGCAATATAGTAAGTCATATTTCTAGGTATGATTCTTGAATGCTGTGTATATGTAATAATAAGAAACAAGAAGTTCAATGAACTCTACTTTGTTTTATATTTATCTATCATGCGTTTCAATGTGCTACTCTTTCTCAACAGGACTATATATAATAATTAGACATGTGGAGAAAATATTCCTAAATGAATACCATTATTATGTTATAGGTTGTAGGGCAGAGCTAAAATCCCTGTTGTAATAAATATATAAAATATTATATTTTTGGCTTAAAGTTATACACTTCTCTTGAGACCTCCAGTTTTAATAATCTCCAGGATCATAGATAAAACTGAGACAGTAATCATTACTGAAATGGATTTTCTGGCAGTATTAGATATCACCTCCAGGAATCAATAATCATTTGAAGCAAACAAGGTGATTAAATGACCTCCTTTTTATTTTACCTCATGTTGAGTTGCTTTTTAATCTTGATTTAGAGTCACATTGCTAGAAATAAAGATAAACTGAGAACTTAGAACACTAGAGCAACAACTTGAGGCCTATTTATTATCAATGTTATAGGCACACTTCCTTCAATCAAGGTGTTTCTAAGTTAGTCAATGCATTCTAAAAGAAAAACTGAACAATCTAGGAACAGATTGTTGAATAAATATCACCACCTAAGGCTGCTTCTGCTTCTTAAAGATCTGCACCATTAGCTTTGCTATGGCAGGTGCTATATTTTTCATTTAATAATTTACCATGCCAGAGATGCTTGAGGTTACTTTTGTATTGACTGATAATTATGTCACTAATTCTTTTCATAAAGCGTATCCCTCCCATTTCCAGGAACAAAAACTGTTTTAAGTATGCAGCTAGTTAATTCTATCAGCCAACTATTTTCTTTCACAAGTAGGAAACTGAGTCAATTCCCAAGTAGTTTTTCTTAGATCGAATTGCCAAATACTATGAAAAAAGCATTACTTAACAAAAATTTTTTGTGTTTGTGTATCCTTATATTCTCACATAGGACAATACAAAAATAAAATTTGTTAATGCATTCACATGCAAGAGGTAAATAAAATTTTAAAACTATAAAATTGTGGAATTCAATAAAATTCAGAATCAAAATTATTTGATCCCTTATCAAAAGATAAAGGGAGGCAGAGAGTGCCCATGTTCAACTACACATGCATTCATGAAGGAGAAAATAGTAAATGCATTGAGAATCACAACTTGTTCCAAAGGCATGTAAAAGAGAAGACAAGTATTTTACTATATTTATGAATCCAATAATGTTAACATATTTGATATGCTTCCATCCAAGACAGTTTTTTGTAGAATTTCTAGAACCATGAATATTAAACTTTAAGTTGTAGCTGTAATTGAAATCTCCAGTTATACTTAAAAACTTAAAATTTGAAGATGTTTTATTAAACTTCCCTTGATCCTGAAGATCTTTTTGTTAGATAAGTTTCCTTGCTTTACTCTCTTCTTTCTTATGGGCACTTCATTATCTAGTTTCAGGAGTAAAGCTATATAGCAGATAGCTTCTCATTTTCTCCTTGTTCTACTTTTGACTTGACTGCTAATTTATTTGGATATAAACTTTTAGTTTGATAATTATGTTTCCCAGAATTTTAAGGCACTTTTCAACTATCCTTCACCTTTCAATCTTGTTAGTATTCAAAGTCTGATGCTACTCCATATTCATGGATCAGAGAACCAATGCTGTTAAAATTTTCATATTATCAGAAGCAATCCATGGATGCAATGCAATGTCTATCAAATACAAATATTCTTCAAAAATGTATCAAAATAATTCCAAAATTTATGTGGTACAATATAAAACCCAAATAGCCAAATCCATTTTGGGCAAAATGAGAAAGAAAGAAAGAAAGAAAGAAAGAAAGAAAGAAAGAAAGAAAGAAAGAAAGAAAGAAAGAAAGAAAGAAAGAGACTGATTACACTACCTGACTTTAAAATATAATATAAAGCAGTAATCATCAAAAGGGCATGGTATTGGCCACATACAAACAGTAGAACAATTGAACAGGAAAGAGACCCTAGAAGCAAACCTCAGGATCACCTTATCCTGCTAAGAATGGCAATTACCATGTCTAAAAATAACAGAGGTTGAAAAGGATGTGGAGAAAAGGGAATCCTGAAGATTGTTGGTGAGAATATAAATTATTAAAGTCAAGCCTTATGGAAAATGGTATAAAAGTTCCTAAAAATATTAAAGATAGAACTACCAATATAGTCTCAAATCTCACTACGGGGTATGTATCTAAATGAATGAAGTCAGTATTTTTAAGAGACATCTACACTCCCATGTTTATTGCAGCAATATTTAGAATAGGTAAAAACTGGAAATAACCTAATTTCCCATTCACTGATGAGTGGATAAAGAAAATTTGGTAACATACATAATGGAATATTATTTAGCCATAAAAATTATTAAATCCTACCATTTGTTAAGACATGAATTGAAATGGAAATTCTTATGTTAAGTAAAATGAGCCAGGCACAGAAAGACAAATAGTATATAATTATGGTCAAGTCTTTAGATTATAACTATGAACATGCTGATGATACAGAAATAGGTATCAGGGCAGTGGGGGCATGGCTGTATCTAAGTTTGAGCATGTGTTTTGTGAGTCTTTGGAACTGTTTTGTGAAAGGAAAGTGGGAGGACCAGAATGTGGCTAGAAAGGTGGACAGTAGAGACTGCTTAGGAGATTATGAAGGTAAAGAAGACTCCATAGGAAATGGAGTAGAGGCCATGTGTGTTACACTTTGGCAAAGAACTAATCTGCATTTTGCCCATGTCCTGAAACTGTGTGAGGCGAAATTTAAAGATGATGAACTGATTAATAAATTGACAAAGGAAATCTCAAAACACTAAAATATCCAAACTGTATTATTGATATTGATGTCCATGTTCAGTGAATTGTACAAGGAGACAGACTTTATAGATTTGCATTCTGATCGGAAAGGCATGTGTAAAGCTGGGGTCCAGAAAGACGATGTTGTTGAAGGAGGTAAGATGGCTGAGAGGAAGAGGAAGCAGTGGCCATGATGGAAGCAGGGCAAGCAGTGGCCATGATGTAGGCAGCAGATGGAGTTGGGGCCTGGATGGAATAGGCCCAGTAGATGTGAGAAGTTCCTAGTGGCAATGATTAAGGAGGGCATGACTACCTTGTTCTTTGGTGCTCATGTAATGCTGGCTTTGTTTAAAAAAAGGGCCATAGAGGCTTCCCCCTAGATTTCAAAGAAAGTCCTGGAAAGACAGATAATATGTGATAGTGTCAGAATCCTTGCAAACAGGCTCAAATGTGGCACTTATTAAAGCTGTGAGGGTGAAGCCAAGGCTGCAAGAAAACAAAACAAAACAATATTTAGAAATGCCAGAAATGCAGAAGGACCACCAGGAAAGGCTGATATCTGGGAGCTATAGAGCCAGGCTAGAAGAGGCAGTAAAACACCCATTGCAAACTAGCCAGACTGCAGAGGCAGGGAAGCCAAGGACTCTTGGAGATCACTTCTCACTGCCATGTCCCATGGATGGCAGAAGTGGAGCTGCAAGATCAAATGCTTGAACTTCCAGATTCCATTACAGGTATGGTCCCATCTCTTCTTCCTATGGCCCTATTCCTCCCTGTGGGAATGACAGTATTTTATCTTTGCCATTGTATATTGGATACATGTAACTTGCTTTTTTATTTTTATCCTCATTTTCTTTTACAATGGCTCACAAGAACTTACCTTGAAACTCAAAGGATACTTTGGACTTTGGAACTTTTCAGTGATGCTGGAACTGTTAAAATTTTGGGAACAATTGGAGAGAATTAAATGCATTTTGCTTTCAGAGCTGGGCATGAGCTCTTCAGGGGCCAGGAGTGGAATATTATATAGAAAGACCCCTTGAAGAGCCTGAGTTTATGTAACTGAGTCGTGAGGGTTGTAATCCCAGCAGTGGATAAATGCATCATAATGGGTTTATCTGTGTAGTGGTCTCAGCTAGTAGGATGTGGTGGGAGAAGGCGAGTTCCTGGCGCTGAGTCCTTGGGGATTATATATGGTTCCTCCACCCGCTGATCTTTCTTTCTTGCTTTTGGGTTCTATGATGAGAAGAGTACAGCCCATGTGCTATAACTCTCTCTGCTTCCTGCCTCTGTCATATCCTCAGATCAAGATGCCTACCTCACATGAACTGAACTCCAATATTTCTAAGGAAAACTGTGAGCAAATAAATCTTCCTTCTCCTAATCTATGTAATCAGGCCTTTAGATTATGATTGTAAGAATGCTGACTGGAACAGTAGGATAACTATATATAAAAACAATGTACTGTGCATTTCATAAAATAAGAAGAAAAATTTTGAAAGTTTTCACCATAAACAAATGAAAATGTTCGAAGAGATGCATATGTTAAAACTTATTTAAACATTAAGACCCTATACATGTAGCAAAATATTAATGTTACCCCTCAATATGTGTATTTTTATGTTTTTGTAGATCAGTTGATTTAATTAAAATAAAAACAGGTTAAGAATCAATGCTATTGTTATTCTTGATCTTTTATATGTGACCTTTTAGTATTCTTTCTGAAGGCTGTTAATAGTGTAACTTTTTGTTCCTGGCATTTTAAGATTTCATAATAAGATAACTTTTGGGGGCTATTTAAGCTTCCTTGCATCAACCGATTAGTAAACTATTCACATTTCACAATTAAGTCTTCTATTTCTAATTAATATTTCTTTACAAATTTTCTTGATAAGGAAATATATTCCTTATTTTGTATTCATATTTGCTGCTGAAAATACAAAAATTTATTTACATGTCATAATCTATACATTAATTATGTCATTTCTGTGTATTTGTATTGTCAATGTTTGTGGCAACATTTTTACTATAAAATTTCTTTTTTGTGTCTCTCTTGGTGTAGATATTCAAGAATTTTGATAGGGCATATGCAAAATAGAGTTTAAAATGTTCTCACATTCAGAGGAACTCCGCAACTTAGTGAGACTCGGTTTCAAAATAAAGAATAAAAAATAGGGCTGGGGGTGTAGCTCTGAGGTAGAATGCCCCTGAGTTCAATCCCCAGTACCGCAAAAAAAAAAAAAAAAAAAAAAAAAAAAAAAAAGTTCTCACATTCAGACAATGATTGGATGATAAGAATATATAAATTTTAACTTTATGTTTAATTATACTATTATCAAGATGGTTATATCAATTTGCATTTTCATCAGTTACATGAAGCATTAAACTGGTAAACCTTTCCTAGTAATATATATATATTAATAGAATTGTATTGGTAGCAGTGATCTTGGAGGTCTTGGATTTTTGCAGGTGCCTGTATTACTCATTAGTAATTTTTAAGGGGAAGGAAGAAGGTCTAGCCTTTAGCTCTTGTTTCTCACGCATGATTTTGTTGGGTTCTGCAGATCCTCTCTTGTTCAGACAGCTTATGTGTGCACCTGCCAGGCGGTCTAATTTTTCTTTTATTCTGTATGTGTAGTAATTTAAAAGATTTTCTATAGCTTTTTAAAATTTGGTATATAAGTATTAATTTACAATAGTCCTTCAGAATATCTACTCTGCTTCACCTCAAGACATAGAGTTTGCTTCTTTGTATTTTAAGTGGGATCCAGAAACAAAGCAAGTGATTCTGTTTGGTTTCAGTGCTAAGGATTGAACTCAGGGCTTTGTGCATGCTAGGCAAGTGCTGTACTTCTGATCTACATCCCACACTTGAAAAATAAGTGATTCTGACAGAGAAATCTACATAAATTAAAGAGTTCTAAATTTATTTTCAGTCTTAATTTTTTTGCAGTTATAACCAATCTTTCAGAAACATTAACAAAACAAGAGCAAAAAGATTTATAATGTTTTAAATATTTACCCTTGAACCAATTTGTACCTCATTTTTTGTCTGCATATGGAAATAGTAATAGTATTAACTGTGTGAGATTTTAGAAAATTGCCTGCTATGTATTTTAACTATTATTAAATCTATCATATGCATATAAATTAAAATGTATAACATGAGATTCTAAAAGCAGTGATTGAAAAATGTCCTATTCTCAATCTCTTAATCTTGCATTTTCTCATACACACACACACACACACAAACACACACACACACACGCACAAATACATGACATACTTTGGAATTCATGGAAAAGAAAACTGAATTTCATGAATAAATCTTCCAAATGTTTAGAAATAACAGAAAAATGTCTGCTAGTGTTAGAATATATTTAAAGAACTGAATAAATGCCTGTATAGTATATCAATATTTGCAAAGGGCAGAAGGAAAAGTCCCTCAGAATCACACAAAAAAGTACTACACTTGAAACAAGGAAGTTGAAATGCAGAAAAGAATTAGATTGAAAAAAAAGAAAAAGTTAACAACTTTAGAGATCCTCATAATGGAAGTCTTTATGCTTTAGCTTATAAATTCATTCTTAATTCTATCCTTGCTCTGAAAGTTTCACTTACTATAGCTGGGCCAATCCATCATTCAAAAGTCTAGTGAGTTCCTACTATGTGCCCAGCATGAAAGCAGCCAAATCAAGCACCTCTGACATTTTGATTGGTTTATCTGATTTTCTGTCACTTGTCTTTGAGGCTCCCCCTGGGAGAGAAAACCTGGAAGTAGCAGGCGCTTTCCCTTTAGGGAAGTCCTAATGAGACCTAGCAGTTCAGACTGACAACCTACAATCAGACCTGATTTTACTGCACTTCTTTTACACTGAGAATTGGTCTTCTCTTTATGATGTCTTATAAGTCATTTATCTTCTTTCATTTCATTTTTACATATTTTTACATGAGAAAATTAATGAAAGCTTTGATTTTCTCAGATGAGTGATTGTAGTAGACCCTGACCTCAATTAATACTACAGAGTTGTTGCCTTTTAATTGAAATGCAAACCCATTTTTTTTTTCACCTTTCAAATACTAGTAGAAACAGTATGAAAAAAAAATTTGCAGGACTTTATTTTTTAATTATTCTTTCAGTTTCCTTTCTTCCATTCCTTCAGATTTAAAGTTTATAAGGCAATGGTAAGTATTTTTGTCCCAATTTAGCTTGTCCAATGCTGAATACTTCATTATTATTTATTGTGTATTGCTGAAATGCTAGGTTGATTTTTATTAATTTGATATTATTAATATTAACACATTACTCTCCTCACCATATAGTTTTGAGAATCAAGTTAGGATTTCAAAGAGCAAGCTAAAAGTTAAAAATCTATTTGCTTTTAGTTGAGCCAAAAGAATAAATTCCAAATCTAAGGTCTAAAATTTCAAGTTTGTGCTCAAAAATATAAACGCAAATTATGAGATTGTAGAAATTCTGAAGGTAGGATAAGGATCTACATTTTGAAACAATATGGAATTTTAATCCTCAAATATACCTTCTGGGCAAGATCAGATTTAGGTTTTTTGATACCTAAAGCCTATTCAATATAAGACATATATATATATATATATATATTTTTTTTTTTTTTTCGGTACTCGGGATCGAACCCGGGAGCATTCTACCTCTGAGCTATACCCCCAGCCCTATTTTGTATTCTTTATTTTGAAACAGGGTCTCACTAGGTTGCAGAGTGCCTCACTAGGTAGCTGAGGCTGGCCACGAACCCAAATGCTCCAGTCTCAGCCTCCCAAATGCTGGGATTACAAGCGTGCGCCACCACGCCTGGCTGTAAGACATATTTTAATGTAAAGAAAAATGAATTAATAATACATTTTTTGTGTTAAATACAAGTTTTTGAAAGGAATCAAGCTAATAAGGGACCCTAAGATTCAAGCCTTGTTTTTAACATAATATATTTGTCAGTGATCCTCAATGAAATTTGCAGAGTATAATTTTAGATGAAATATAGTGTTATGTGTTTAATATTGTCTAATATACCTAATTGATAAGAATGCTATCTCAATATTGAAAGACATCATGTGCTGAAAATTTCTAAATGTGCTCCAAAACCACAGGTCCTGGTTAGTGCAGATATTATATTAAATTTGCAGGTGATAAGACAGGCCTATATAATTGTGAGGGACTAAGAAAAGCTGAGGCTGAAGGAATGAAACCAAGAAGTGGAAAGTAGGGTTATAAAGGAGAAAGCAGATAACACACTGTGATGCACAAATAAATGATAGTATTTTATATAAAGTTTGTAAGTCTGTAAATAATTTCAGATACTCTCTAATTAATAATGTATAATATCATTTAAATAAAAAAGCCAAGACCTACTAAGTGTAAAACTAGCAGCCAAACTACCATCATTTTCACATGCAAAAGTAGTATGTAAAATGGCTTACATTCAATGAGAAATCATTCAGTTTATTTCTTTTAGATTTTAAAGAAACCTGAAGAATACTTTTTTCTTGAGACTTTTCCTTGGCCTATATTTAACCTGCTACCTTTTGTAAAAAGATTTAAATGTCACTTTTTTTCACTCATAGAAATGACAGATTCATCTTTTAATGACTTAATCCATGGGTTAGTAATTCTACATAGAAGCGTAAGTCCATGACTGTAGAATAAATCAAGAAAAATGACATTTGTGAAAAGAAATAATTGGTATTATAAAAGTTATTTAAAAAGTATGTGTGTGTGTATCTAGAGGACAATAATTCTGAACATGTAATGGAAAGAAGTGAAGGAACAGCATTGCAAATGTGATTATGCTTTTTGAGATAAAATTTACTTGATCATAAATGTACTTGAATATTAAATTATCATTAGAATGGCACTTTAGATTGAAATACATAAAAACTACACTTGGGAATAAAAAGTTGAGAATCTTAAGTATCAAGCAAAAATAATAAATTATCATGTACTTTTATGAAAGTTTTCACAATTTTAATACCTGATGTCAAAATAACAGATAGATTAGAGGAAGAGAAGGGCTATTTCTTTCCCACCTAGAAATGACAAGCACCCATTTGGAAAGCCAGGACACCACGCATTGATGCAACAACTAAAATATTTTTTGTAATAATAGAATGGTGGAACATTTATTTACCATTAAAATTAGTTGAAAAATAGAAAAATAAAAGGTTACAATAAAAAGGTTAAATGAATCATATAACTAAATTAGTGAAAACAACTATATATTTAGCAAGTTCTTCTATGAGGAAGTAGCAATTTTATTCATCTATAGTAAAATACTTTGTCAGAAAGTCTATATATGACCAGTTGTTTACTTAGCATGGTTTAAAGTTAGACTGACTACATTAATTAACATAGTTATAGAAATTGATATGAATGCTGTGGAACTTTGTGCCCATGCTTCCAGTCTTAACATCATAAGTGGAATATTTCTTCTACTTTTGATTTTGATTCTCATTTTGGATCAATAGTAGGATATGAAAGATAATTGTTTTGTTCAATATTTTGAATAATCAAAATAAACCAAAGCACAAAAATCATATCAAAATTTATCTCAAAGAAATTTTTCTGAATATCCAGATGATTTCAACTTTTTGTATTTCCTTAAAGTATGGTTTTGTAAAGTATATACTTTATTCTTATATCATTACTTTTAAAAAATTTCTTTCTGAAAAGCAGACTTTTCTGAGAAGCTAAAATTTTAGTTCAGCATGCCTCTATAACCTTTAGAATAATACTGGACTAGTAGAAACTCAGTGTGGGATAGGAAGCAAGGAATAGTAGCCTAACCCTTATTTGGACAAATGCTTTTCTCCTATTGTGTTACAAATGGGTTTTCAGGGGAGTTATTAACCTAGAATGTTTCATTACTTTTGTGCTAAGTATGAATGGTTAATATGATCTTAGATGTCTTTTTTATTAGTTAAATTTTAAAAATTTAATGCAATAAGAATATAATAGTAATGAAAGAGTAAAAAGATATATAGCATATGCACTCAGAAGAACATCAATAATTTAATAGAATAGCATAAGAAAAGAAGGAAAACATCATTAACAATATTCCAAATATATTTAGCAAATTCCAAATATACATAATAGGTAAACAGTGCATCAAAGAGGAAGATATGAATGATTTTAATTATCTTTCCAAACCAAAAAGCCAAAAACTGAAAAAAGTCTATAGATAAAAATAAGTTGTGTAAGTATTTACTTTTCAAAATGTCATTTTCCCTTCAAAGCAGAATGTGTACTATAAGATGATCATCTAGACAGATCCCTTTACTCTATCTACACACACACACACACACACACACACACACACACACACACACACAGCTATCACCACAGTTGCCTGCTATCATAGTGACAGCTTATTCTCAGTTGAATTTGTTTGCATTTTGACATGTGCCAATCAGTCCTCATTCTGAATAGAAAAAGTGACAGCATCTTCCCCTAGTGATAATTCAGGTTATATATATGATTTGATTCCTTATCCAAATAAACTGTGATGAAAATCTATAGCGATGGAAACCTCATAAATTTCTTACAGAATATGTAAGCAATAAGTGCAAGCACTGTACCAATTTACACAGAGTAAACCATACATCCCCCACATACATGCAAATGTACATATATACATACATATATATATATATATATATATATATATATATATATATAAAGCATTATGTAAGTGTGTGCACCTACAAACATTTAGAATTTACTTTTGCAAAAGTTTGATATGACCCCCCCCAGTTTGGGTAAATAATGGAAGAGGAATCTAAATTGGGGTTTGAAAAAAAATCATTTTGTCTCAAGCTCTGAGAATTGCAGACTAAAAAATAATTGACAAAAATGTCACTGAAAATGACATCTCTGAAAAGGACTCTTCATATTTAGTGAATAAGTAGCAAAACTTCAAAACTTCTGAAATGTAAGAAAGTGGTTAATTAAGGACAAAAGAAATGAAAGTTCTCATGTAAGGCATAACTTCATATTGGGGCCAAATAAAACACTTTTACGAACTTTGAACACAATTTGATGGGTTCCATTGTCATTGGGCAAGGGAGTTGAAGACACAGGAAAGAAAAATAAGCCAGGTATGGTGGGAGGCTGGCAAAAGGATCACAAATTTGAAGCCAG
Organism: Graphiurus murinus; assembly: GCA_004027655.1. Classification (NCBI taxonomy): domain Eukaryota; kingdom Metazoa; phylum Chordata; class Mammalia; order Rodentia; family Gliridae; genus Graphiurus; species Graphiurus murinus. The sequence goes on from PVLC010002759.1 coordinate 102,928, forward strand.
CCTCAGCAACTTAGTGAGACCTAGATTCAAAATAAAACATAAAAAGGGTTAGTATTATAGTTGAGAGTTTGATTGCCCTTGGATTCAATTTGCAGCACAAAAAAGGAAAAGAAAAGGAAATAACAAAAGGAACAAAGGAAGGAAAAGAAGAGGGAGGAGGAACAAGAGGAGGAGGAGGAGGAAAGGAGAAGAGAAAGAAGGAAGGAAGGAAAGAAAGAAGGAAGGAAGGAAATAAGTGGAACAATTTTTGTACCACTCAAATAACTCAGACTAAAGCTATACAAATTTAAGAATAATAAGAATAAGAATTTGCGCAGATTATCTGTGCAGGTTTGTGGTGTGTATGTGTGTGTGTGTGTGTGTGTGTGTGTGTGTGTGTGTGTGTGTGTGTGTGTGTTTTACTGGGTATTGAACTCAGGGCATTTTAGCTCCAAGCTACATCCCTACTGCTTTTTATTTTTTAATTTTGAAACAGGGTTTGCTAAGTTGCTGAAGGTTAAGTTGTTAAGGCTGTCCTCAAAGCTGTGACCCTTCTGTGTCAGCCTTCCAAGTGCTAGGATTACATGTTTCTGCCTGTTATCATGCCCAGCTTGTGTATTTTTTTAAGTGCAATAGGTATCTGACAATTTCTCTAGAAATATCAATAATAAAAACTTGTTACCAATAATGAACTTTTAGCAACTGAAAAAAATAGATCTTTAGAAACTCTCACAAATAATAATAAAATGACCACAGTGTACGAACCATGCCTGTTCATATGTAGCAAAAAATATCAGAAGGGATTAGCAGAGAGAAGAAGAAAAACATAGAATAAAATCAAACACAAACCGTTATTACTTTTTCATTGTGTGTTATTTACTTGTATACTACTTTACCAAGTAGGACATTGCTACAACCGTTAATACAACTATTGCTTATCAGATGAAGTTTGTTTTTTATTATTGTTTCAGTAGGTTTTAGGGTAAAATGTGCAGAGTTCTCTTCTAACAGTGGGTTCACTATTCTTATCAACTCATTCTATTGTTCTGTTTTAAAGCAAACGAGTCTCTGAGGTGCTCAACTGGTCTGAATTTTCTATTTCAGTAGCTTCATTCAGCAAACTGAGGGCATCCTCACCTCCACTGTGGTGTGTTATTGTTGAGCATAAGTCATTACACACAATATCAATGTCAGACAAGACACTTTGACATTATATACATGTGACTATATACATATATATATGTACATACATATCTGTATATATACACACATGCATATACATACTATTATATAGATTATATATTATGCACATTATCTATGGGATATATTACATATAATATATCTATATATTACATATTTTATATTATACATATTACTTATATTATATATTGTATTACATAAATAATATCCACACTGTAACTACAGTTGAGCACATAAAAAAAAAATTTCTTGTTTGAACTAGAGATATGCCAAACATCTCCCTATCTATGTGAGTGCTGAATCATGAGTGACTGTTGCTTCATGAGAATTACATCTTTAGCTTAGTTCTATTCCACCTTATTTTAGATAAAAAGTATTTAGAGACTTAATAATATATTCACTGCTTCTTCCTGACCAGTTCTAACCAATATCAACACTTTTTTATTATATTCCTAAATTACCTATACACAAAATCAAGCATTCCAAGTCCCAATACCCTCCTTTTCATTATTGTATGATTTAATAAACCAACTTTGTCTAAGGTTTTGCTCCCGGTCATCTTTGACTAAAGGGCAATAAATAACAAGCAACAACAGTCTAGAGTATCCCCTTGTTCTCTTAAAGTTATAGACAAATATCTAGACTGGGAATATGTTGCCTATCTATTGTAATGTAGGATCTGAATCTTCAGAGTGGAATACCTAGTTTTTCTATGTCCTATATCTACTTTGTGCGAATACATGTTTCGTTTCTTAGTTGTTAATATACCTTAACTGTGGTTATGATGCACAGAAACATTTAACTTGTTGTTTACTGGATGTAGACTCTTCCAAATAAAGTTTCACTTTGTTATTAAATAGATAATTATCACCAATGTTTTAATTAAAAAAAATCATGAACTGAGCATGGTGATGTAAGTCTCTAAAATCCATATTTGGGGGGCTGAGACAGCAATATCCCATGTTTGAGGCCACCATGCAGTAACTTAAGGAAATTCTGTCTCAAAATGAAATAAAAAGAGTTGGAGGTGTAATTCCATGGTACAAAGTCCCTGGGTTAAATCCCCAGTACTGAGAAAAACAAACAAACAAACAACAACAACAACACAAAACCACCCTGAGTCTCTTTAAAATAATATAAAACGAATGCCATGATATTCTGATTCAGAGGATTCTGCAAATAAAATGAAAAGGCAACTGAGTAAGCCTTCCATCAAGCCTGTGTTCATCACAGAGTGGGATCCCCAAGTCGAGCTGCTATCCATATGCCAAACTACCTTCGAAATTGCTGAGGAATTAAGAGAAGTGAAATCCAGGAATCATTACATGAATGATTTTACCTACCAAGGCTGAAAAAAGCAACAATCCTTGAGTAAGCTGACAGTGAAAGAAGAAAAATTGTGAGCACCTCCTAATGGGGAACTTTGGAGCTGTAAAAGAAAAATAACCATAATCCTCAGAAGATTGCAAATCCAGCTCCCTAAGATTCAATACACAGACAGAGAGGCTACTAGACCCAGAATCACATACCCCTTGTGGGCATACCTGACAGGCAACACCAGAAAGAAAATGGTACCCAGCATTCAGGAGGCTGAGACCAGAGGATCTGGGTTCGCGGCCAGCCTCAGCTGGCCTAGTGAGGCACTCTCCAACTTAGTGAGACTCGGTTTCAAAATAAAGAATAAAAAATAGGGCTGGGGGTATAGCTCAGAGGTAGAATGCCCCTGAGTTCAATCCCCAATACCGCAAAAAAAAGAAAATGGTACCCATATGCACAGCCCCCATTCTTCTCTATACCAGCCAGGCCACACTGGCTGAGGCAAGTGCAAGACTTACAAGAGTGGGGAATAGAGAACAGACCATAAACCAAGTGGGTGGTATTATGCACTGAGTGCAGCACACAGCAGTTCACTTGCTACACTCTGAAATTTGAAGAACTCCAGGCTTGGCAGCCACAGACCAGCTCAGTCTGGCCCTCACTCCTCCATACCATCGAGTTAAGAGTGTTGTGCCCAGTGCTCCTGGGTTGAGCTAGAGCCCGAGTGTGTGGAGGGGAGCACCAAGCCGGGGTCTGATCTAGCAGAGAGGTTTACCATGATTGGGGAGCTAGTGCTAGGGTCTGAAGACTGACTTTTCCATTTGGTAATCAAAGCATGTGTGGCTCTGAGTGGGAGGGAGAATGTGAGCCAGAGAGGAACTCTGACTCAGGGAAGAACTGACACAGCAGTGATAACAGGTTTCCAAGCAGGTGAGGCAGCCTGCATAGGGAATGTTTTCCATTTGGCCAGCGGTGACAGTGGGACTCTGTGGCCCAGCCACTATCCCAATGTGCTCTTCCGTTCCATTCTATCCCATTAGTAATGTATTGAGGAATTCTCTAATCAACAGAAGCTTTTAGCCTCTCTAGAGGGAGGCTACAGCACCAAGACACCCTCAGTATGCTTCATCATCTCATCCTATCAATGAAGTATTGAGGGAGTACACAAAACCCAGGATTCAGCCTGCCCCAGTCTATTCCCCTCTTATTCTCAAGTTGAGCATGCTTTCCTAGCCTCCCCACTCCCTGATGAGTTCAGAGGCTGCAGTAAAAGAAGAAGAAAAATGTGGCAGAGGATAAGACTCTTCATACTTACTCTATTCAATCTATTTTCAATAGGGACAATTTTTCAAATTTTATTAAATAATTCTTAAGTTTTTTCTTTATTGTGTGATTCCCATAATGTATCTGTCTGCCTGGGCCTTTTATTTTTTTATTATTTTTCTATTATATTACTATTTTCTAATATTTCATTGTAACTTCTATTTTCGTATTTTTAAAATTTTATTCCACTCCATTTTATTATTTGTTTTTATTTTTGCTTCATTCACTGAATCCTTTCTTTTTTTATTTTTAGTCCTTACTTATGTGATAGTTTGCTCCTGTACATACCAACTGATGCCTCTAAATTCACCTAAACACATACTGGTTTTTTTACAACTTCGACACATCATGATCACTTTCTCCCTATTATCCCAGTCATAACTGACTTGGTACTTTGTATGAAGCCTTGTGGTCATGCTAGACAGCTTCAAATTATATAGTTTGAATTTTACCAGACTACCTCATTATACATTTTGTCCTCCCTCATTTCTCTACTAGCCAAAACCCCTTGACTGTGCTTGCTCACTATACCCCTGGCCTGGTACACCTACCTTCTTTTCTTTCCCTTTACCAAAACCTACACATACTAAACCCTATCTTACTTCTCTCCTTTCTCCCTTAGAGGAGTTTAAAATGTTTCTAACCCCTTTACTTCAGCTTCCCATCAACTAAAGAACTATAATGCTACCATCCTTTAGAAAGATATAACTTACACAGCTCTTTCTCCTATCATACACATTCTTGTGACATCAAAAGAGCAAAAGTCCTGGAGGACACATGTGATACAACTTTCTATGTAGCTTATAGATAGATATTGTCATTGATGCCAACTGCTGCCTGCACCATCCAGTTGACTGGTGGTAGAAATACTGTAGTAAGGATAGTAGACACCAGATTCTTAACTAAGTATTACATAGTGATCAATTCTATTGTCACTACTATCTATTATCCCCAACTACACAAGAGATTAGAACCTACAGTAACACCACACATTCATGAGACAAAACCAGTACACCTAAACTATACCCTTAAGCCAACTAAGAGATAATGCACTGTGCTGCATTAATTAGCACTGAGGAATCAAGAAGAAAACAGCACTACAGGAAGAATTAAAACTTAGAGATCATGAGAAAAAGAATCAATCAGCACTCATAAATACCTCCACAACAACTGAAGATACAGCAGAAGGAGAACAGAGAATTTCAGAGAGTGAACTCAGAATTTGATTATCAATCTGATAAATGACCTAAGGGAGGATCTTAGGAAGAAACTTATAGAGAATAATGAAGAAATAAAGGAACATGTCAACAAAGAGATAGAATCTTTGAGACAAACAAATAAATATAAATTTTGAATAACATGAAGAATACAATAAACCACCTAAAAAGCTCAATAGAAAATATTACCAACAGATTAGACCTCATAGAATCCAGATTCTCAACTTTAGAAGACAATAATTTAATTTTAAACTTATAGTCAATTACATAGAAAAAAATAATAAGAAACCATGAGCAGAACATTCAAGATATCTGGGTCTCCATAAAATATCCTATTTTCAGTTAACTGGAATTAAGGAAGGCCTAGAGAAACAAACCAAGGTAATAACATTCTCTTCAAATAAGTAATACTAGAGAAATTCTCAAACCTGGAAATGAGATAGACATGCAGGAACAAGAGACATCTATAACCTCAATTAGACAAGATCAAAGAAGACCTTCTGCATGACACATACTAATGAAACTGAATAACACTGAAGCTAAGAAGAGAATCCTAAAGTCATCAAGGACTAAAGGCCAGTGACATTCAGAGTCAAATGAGTACACCAGATAGCCGGGCGTGGTGGCGCACGCTTGTAATCCCAGCATTCAGGAGGCTGAGACCGGAGGATCCGGGTTCGAGACCAGCCTCAGCTACCTAGTGAGGCACTCCGCAACTTAGTGAGACTCGGTTTCAAAATAAAGAATAAAAAATAGGGCTGGGGGTGTAGCTCGGAGGTAGAATGCCCCTGAGTTCAATCCCCAGTACCG